>JANVCF010188635.1:0-10086 GCA_025388745.1 Hydrozoanthus gracilis
CGAGCTGTCCGCGTTAGAAATGAAGTTCTATCACTGTTGCAACAATTTCGTCACTTTGCTCAGTGTCCTTGCACTTCCTTCAACAAACCAATTTAAACAACCTCAAACAAATGTCATGTACCACCACCAGCGCCATGATTCTCATGTGTAACAAAAACGTGAGATCAAGTTATTGTGCCGAGCTATATTCATTACAGGAAGTGAAAAAGTGATCTTTACATGTCATGGAGTTGGCATTGTTATGTTCTTTGATTGCTTTCAAGATGTTCATCTCTCCAAACTTACCGATTACACATACAAGGATTCATAGTTCATTACACACAATAGGTATTTTAATGACCCCTCTATGGCCAATAACCAAAGCAAAATGGCCCAACTTTAGACACATTCAAAATTATATCAAGTAATTGTACTGTGGTTACCTTTCTCTTTTTCTCTTTTTTCCTTTTTTCTTTTTCTTTTCTCCTAAAACAAAATAACGGAATAATAGCTTACAATCTCATCATGCAAACATTGCTTTATTTGTTTCCAAAAAGCTTTTTGTCGACAACTTGAAGATGTAAGAAAATAAGAAAGTACAAAGCCAGTTTTAAATGCCTGTAAGCAGAGCAGAAAGCTCATTGTGAGTTGCATTGTTCGAAGAGTCACACAGGCAATTTCCTTCATGTAAAGGTAAATCTTGGAAAGAAACATACCCTGGATGTGATTTTTATGTGACAAGGAGGAAGACGTTGTCCTTGTAGGGTTTTGAAATTTTTCATTGTTTTTCCATTAATGGCCAAACCCGGTTTCAATCTGAAACCTTTACTGAAACAATCAAGTTAAAGTTTGAAAACTTTCTTGCAACATTTGGGGGAAAACGTGTCCCAATAAAACTAAAAAATGAGTTTAAAGGTAAAAAAACCAAATCGATCTACAAACTTTGAGGTTTATGAGTTATCAAATAATGCTCAAAGTAATTTCTAAAATTTTTTCCACGCAATACCTTCATTCATTGTCACTTGTTCCGAGACAATTCCACCATCATCAGAACACTTTGTGTCAGTCCCATTCATAGGCTCTTTCCTTCGCTCAGTGTTATCACCTCTATGCAAAGCAACAAAAGAGCATTGCAAGAAAAGAGGGGGGTGGGTCACTTGTCATGTTGTTTATTTGCAAAGAAATGAAAAGCAACTGAGGAATCATAACAACTCCTGATTAAATCTGCAAGATGTGATATCAGGCTGATGTAAGCAAGAACACTTCTGTTCCAGAAACATAAACTTAATACCAGAGAAAATTATTTCATACTATCTTTTGAATGTGCACGTAACTGAGAGATATGCCAATTTGCAGACTAGTTTGTATTAATTTTCTTTCTAACACAGCCGATGACACAAGCGGCTAGCTCTTGGTTGCCAGGACAAAGCCACAAAACACAACTTTTTTTTACATTAATTGCTCAAAAATTCAACAACCGCTAACAACGTACCCATATTTAGCCGGTTGCGATAAGAATAATCCTTGGTATTCGATTATATCTATTTTTGTGCTTACACTTTCTACATTCTTTGAGTATTACTATAATTAGTAACTATTCCATGAATTTTCTTTCTCAAATGCATAAAATTAATGAGTGAATAAAAGATCATAAGAAAGTGGGTCTTCAAACACGTAATAAGGAGTAGCAAAAGTTTAGGATAACGACCTTACTGGTCAATGCATACTAATGTACACACCAGGATTTCATACTACTTTCCTACTTTTACAAATAGGACAATCATCACAAACATTGCTACTAACACTCGACAAAGGTGGAATGTTGTTCAAGGCAAATGTACACACCTTTTCTTCTTTTTCTTTCCATGAGCTTCTTTTTCATTCTCTTAAGAAAATAAAAATGGATAACAGCAATACGTTTAAATTCCTCTTAAACTCTTTTTCTACTGGTATCAGTAACTTTGGGTAGGTTTATTTTTTAATGGTATATTGCTGTCTCACCGATCCAAAAAGTCTTTCTAAACAATCACTGCATACTGCTGTCCTGCCAAAAGGGATGTTTATTCAAAGGATCGAGATACAAGTGTTGACTGTCAAACAAAATTAATGTCAGAGGCATCCCTCAAATGTATAAGTACCATTAAAGAAATCATACTGATTTGAGTATAAACACAATTCCGCAGATCAATTACATCTTCACTCCCTAAACCACCACGACCAAATGACTTTCTCACAACGTTCAAAACGGACAGACATCATGATAAAACTTGTAGTTGTTCTTTTTATTCAAAACTAAAAATCTAAAATACCTTTAATCATTTCTTGTCCAGTAAAATCTAGTCCGACTCCACTTTTATCTGAAGCGCTTGTACCTTTCTGGCTAGTGCCACTGAATAAGACAATACACAAAATGAAAATAAATAAGCCATAAATTTTTTTCTGCACTCAGCAACGAAATTTCCCCCAATTTCAAGTTTTTTAAAGCACAACCTCCTCCTAACCCCCAGAAACAATTAGTTTTGTAAAAGTTAGGGGGTGAGCACTCACTTGAGAAGGGTGCTTGCTCTGTAATCAAGCAATAAAACGCAAAATCCGTGTCATGTAATTATTTATTGCACGAAAGGGGGATGTCGGGAGAATTGATAAAAGAGCTTTTAAAACAATCTTGAGCTCTCCTCGTCAGAAATGAAGTTTTATCACTATTGCAACAACTTTGTTACTTTGCTCAGTGTCATTGCACTTCCTTTAACAACCCAAATTAAACAACCTCAAACAAGCGTCATGTATCACCTCCAGCGCCATGATGCACATGTGCAACAAAAACATAAGATCAAGTTATTGGGCTGAGCTATATTCTTTACAAGTAATGAAAAAGTGATCTTTACATATCATGGAGTTGGTGAAGTTCAGTTCATTGATTGCTTTCAAGATGTTCATCTATCCCCCTCTACAGGTTACACATAAAAGGATTCATAGTTTATTAGACACAATTGGCCCCTCTTTGGCCAATAACCAAAGCACAATGGCCCAACTTTAGACACATTCAAAATTATATCAATTAATTGTTTTGTGGTTACCTTTCTCTTTTTCTCTCTTTTACTTTTTTCTTTTTTTTTTCTTCTAAAACAAAATAACGGAATAAAAGCTTACAATCTCGTCTATGCAAACATTGCTTTAATCATTTCTAAAAAGCGTTTTATCAACAACTTGAAGATCTAATAAACTAAGAAAGTACAAAACCAGTTTTAAACGCCTGTGAGAGGAGCAAAAAGCCACTAAGGAAAACATTTTCAAAAAGTTCAATCGGCATTGTTGTTTTGCAACACAAACACATTCCACATCTTTTTCTTTTTCTGAAAGAAGCCACTATTGGTCAATTGGCTTAAAATCCCCAACCTCAACTTTGTTGTGTGAGTTAAAAACCTGAGCCAGTGCCAACTCTTCCGAGGAAGCCTTTCCAACTCAGACTAAATTTTGCAAGTTCCTGTACAAAAAGAGTTCCCCTATTTGACACACTTAACAAAGGAACTTCAAAGTTCCACACCTTTGAAGTCGTAGGTTTAAACGAGATGTATGTTTTCCTAGTATTATGACCAGTCTGAAGAGGTATTTAACGTTCTCCAATGTTGCATGACAAGCGAGAAGACTTGATATTTTCTAATATTTTGTGTGACAAGCAAGAAGACATACTCTATGTAACGTTTTAAAATTTTTCATTGATGGATTTTCCATTAATGGCCAAACTCGGTTTCAATCTGAAACTTTTACTAAAACAATCAAGGTAAAATTTGACAACTTTCTTGCAACATTTGGGCAAAAACATGTTCCAATAAAACTAAAAATGAGGTTGAAAGAAAAAATACAAATTGGTCTACAAATTTGAGGATTATGAGTTATCAAATAATGGTCAAAGTAACTTCTAGATTTTTTTCCACGCAATACCTTCATTCATTGTTACTTGTTCCGACACAATTCCACCATCATCAGAACACTTTGTGTCAGTCCCATTCATAGGTTCTTTCCTTCGCTCAGTGTTATCACCTCTATGCAAAACAATAAAAGAGCATTGCAAAAAAAGGAGGGGGGAGGGGGGAGGGGGTTACTTGTCATGATGTTTATTTGCAAAGAAATGAAAAGCAACTGAGGAATCATAACAACTCTTGGCTAAATCTGCAAGATGTGATACAAAAACATGAGATCAAGTTGTTGGGCCGAGCTATATTCATTACAGGAAATGAAACAGTGATCTTTATATTTCATGGAGTTGGCATTGTTATATTCTTTGATTGCTTTCAAGGTGTTCATCTCTCCAAATTTACTGATTACACATACAAGGATTCATAGTTCATTACACACAGTAGGTATTTTAATGGCCCCTCTTTGGCCAATAACCAAAGCAAAATGGCCCAACTTTAGACACATTCAAAATTATATCAATTAATTGACTGTGGTTACCTTTCTCTTTTTCTCTTTTTTCCATTTTTCTTTTTCTTTTCTTCTAAAACAAAATAACGGAATAATAGCTTACAATCTCATCATGCAAACATTGCTTTATTTATTTCTAAAAAGCTTTTTGTCAACAACTTGAAGATCTAATAAACAAAGAAAGTACAAAGCCAGCTTAAATTGCCTGTAAGCAGAGCAGAAAGCTCATTGTGAGTTGCATTGTTCGAAGAGTCACACAGGCAATTTCCTTCATGTAAAGGTAAATCTTGGAAAGAAACACACCCTGGATGTGATTTTTATGTGACAAGGATGAAGACATTGTCCATGTAGTGTTTTTAAATTTTTCATTGATTGTTTTTCCATTAATGGCCAAACTCGGTTTCAATCTGAAACCTTTGAAGATCGAGCTGCATCTCAGCGATTTTTTAAGCACATTTAAGCACATTTTGAAGCCAATTTTTGCAAAATTAATTTAATTATTACAAACTAATGCCATTTTTTAAGAAATCTAGAATATATTAGGTTTCTTTCAATTCCTAAAACAGTTCGTTTGTAGCTCAGCAGCTTTCTTTCTTTTTCATCACCACACGGGCCAAACAAAAGCTATTTGAACCCAGAAAACTTTGTTTACTTGTTTCTTAACTTGATTTACTGTCATTTCAAATGACAAACTTTACATATTCCAACAACATCTTCGTAAATTCTGCCATGAAACTTTTCTTCTCGCCGCCATTTTATTTTGTTTTTGGAAAACACAGCCAAATGGCCCTACACTTCAAATATGCAGACAATATAGTGTCCCCAAAATGTCTCTAGATGGTACTTTTGTAGTGAAAGCATCTCAATAAGATATTTTCTCATTGAAAGGATCTTGATAAGAAACTTTCCACTGAAAGGATCTCAAAAGGATACTTTCTCACTGAAAGGATCTCAATAAGTTACTTTTGCACTGAAAGTGTCTAATAAGGATACTTTCTCACTGAAAGTATCTCAAAAAAGATAATTTCTCACTGAAAGTGACCCAATAAGATACTTTCTCACTGAAAGTGACTCATATATACTTTCTCACTGAAAGTGACTCAATAAGCTACTTTTACACTAAAAGTATCTCAAAAAGATACTTTCTCACTGAAAGTGACTAAATAAGATACTTTCTCACTGAAAGTGACTCATATAATTTATGATACTTTCTCACTGAAAGTGACCCAATAAGATACTTTCTCACTGAAAGTGACTCAATAAGATACTTTATCACTGAAAGGTATCTCAAAAAGATATTTTCTCACTGCATCTCGGAACATATGAAATGTTAAATGCAGGTTTAATTATTGTACCAGCAAATACAAATTCAGAAACTGTTTGTAGCACCAAGAGAAGAAAGAATTTATTTTTAAGCAGGAAAATAGGCAAGTTTATTTCTTATCCTGGGGCCAAAACCTATTTTATCTAAAAACCTGAAGAACACTGCACAACACTGCGCAGTGCATAGTTTAAACTAATTTTTGCAAGCTCATAATCAACACTGACAACAGTCAACACTAGACAACAAAAACAAATCACTGCTGAAGTTAAAACCTTCACCTTTTTGCCAAACTTTAAGCACATTTTGAAGCCAAATTTTGCAAAATTAACTAAGATTATTGTAATTTAATGCCATTATTTAAGAAATCTAGAATACATTAGGTTTCTTTCGATTCCTAAAACAGTTCGTTTGAAGCTCAGCTGCTTTCTTTCTTTTTCGTCGACATGAATGGAATCGCCAGGCGGGCCAACACGGCTACGATCGATCGTTTTTCTCTAAAACAAAAGCTAATTGAACCTAGAAAACTTCATTTATTTATTTCTAAACTTGATTTCCTGCCATTTTAAAAGACAAACTTTACGTATTCCAACAATATTTTCGTAAATTAAGCCGTGAAACTTTTCTTCTTGCCGCCATTTTATTTCCTTTTTTGGAAACACGTCATAAAAACATAAAAAGGCCAAGGCCACATACTTCGTATATACAAACGGTATAGTGTCCCCTGTTTTCATGCAAGACGAGCTAACAAAAAAAAATTGTTTCGTTCGAAAAATAATCAACGAGATTGTCCACGATATATATAGCGTTTAACGAAAAACGAGCTCGAAAGATGAAGTTATTACAATTCACGAAGACAGTTATTACAATTCACGGCAGCTCGAGTTATAACAGAGCAGGACAGTGTGTTAGTATGTATCACGACACCTAGTTTTATAACAATTCGCGACAACTTTATTACAATTCACGATACAACTCACGGAAAAAGTTTTTACAATTCACGACAGGTATTACCACTCATGACAAAAGTTATTACAATTCACGAAGGGTATTAAAATCAGGGCACTATTACAATTCACAACAGTTATGGGTTTTTCGTTTCTTCTGGGCGAAAAAAGTAAAACCATGCATGGCCGTGGTGTTAAGAAATTTTTCATTGCGATAACCAATTATTTTAGTGAAGCCAATAAACACCAAAATCCTACCTGCAACAGCTTGTACTTGTGCATAAAGAGAAAATCTCACATCTTTAAAATCCCTGAGACAAAGATTTTGTATCGTGGTGTCCTATCCTGCTCGTCCGTAGATCCGTGCGGCGGCTGGTGTTGTAGTACTCATGCTTCTCTTGCGTAGGCACCGCCGCCGCCTGGGGACGAGAATTTCGCCAAGTAGTCCATGCCACTTAGTCAAATCTGAATGCCGGAGCAATTTTCCACTCTGGAAGTTTCCAGGATGGCTCATTTACATTCAATGTGAGTTAAAACAATTGTGTTTGTTTTTTCTGCTTGAACTGGCCGCTTACAGCATCCTTTTCAGCTACATTCGGGCCGTGTAAAACTCCTGCTTGCTGGTTGTTCCTGTGCTGCTTCATGTCGTTTTCAGAGCCCGCGTTCCTTATGGCCAGCGCCCAAATTCAGCTCGTGCGCTTATTGGTTGATCGAAAACGTCATCAGGCATTGTTTTTAGCACTTCTCGTTCAACTTGCCACGTTGTAGTCACTTATCTATTTCATTTCTTTCCCTTAATTTAGACTGCTTTTAAAATTTTTCCTTTCATCAAAATGACACACTACCGACAGTAGAAGATTTTAAAAGTTAAAGTTCAAGCCGGTAAGTTGAATTATTTAAAAAAGTACGCATCTCTTCTTTTTTCGTTTGTACACTTTGACGGCTTCTAACTTAGTTGTTTTAATATTGTACAATCATTCTTTGTGTGTTTTACGGAGCGGCAAACACATAATTTTTCTACTCTCGATTATCAGCGTCCCATAAATTATCTTCATCGTCGTCTGAAATTCAAGTTTCGCTAGAATAAATTAGGGGCTGATTACATGATACCGGAATGAAAGTCATTCCGGAATGAGTTTCGTTCCGGAATGAAGTTCGCACTGCATTCACATGACAAAAAAGTCGGATCTGATGAGTCTTCAGAAAAATTCAAAGATGGCGCGAGTTCCGCGTAAAGTGCTGTTGTGTCTATTAATGGCCACATCGGCAATCTTAACAAATAATGTGACTTTAATTTTTGGGCTAAACGGAAAGAACGATTTCGGTTTTTTGCTATGAACTCTAACTATATTCTCCCTAGCATGAATTTATTTGACCGAAGAAGAGTACAAAGAAGAAGAAAATCTCACTGGATAAAGCCAGGCAGGACGGATTTGTGGTGGAGAAACATGATCGAAGATCGCTGTGGGCAAAAAATTTTTGCATGAACAAAGAAAATTTTATGGAACTAGTTCACGAGCTAGAACCATACATTGCACCTAGTCCCCGATGCCCAAGGCCTACATTGTCAGCAGCATAAAAGGTAAAGGAACCACTTGAAGAAAGAATTTTTCTCCAAGGCCTTGCAATTTTTTTTATCAGAGTTCGTTATGATGTATTTTTCGTAAAACATTAGTTAGGGACCGAGGGCTTACTAATTCATTTGAATAAATCTCTGAAACGTATTTTTACTAGCTTGTTATCAATTGCAGTAGACTGCTTTTTGTACTAATTGACCGAGATATTACCAAAATTAATCAAAAACTTACCTCGTTTCAATGTTTATTTTTCATTTATTTATTTGTCTATTTATTTATACAGAAAGATATGTGATATAGCTCGCTTAACAGAGCATTGCAGTTACAACATATGTATATATATAAATAACATGAATGTCCATGTCCGAAAAGCAAAAAGAACCTGACTAATAGCAACACATTAGTGGCTGATTGACAATTATAGTTTTTCAAGTGCAATAATTGTTTACATCAACTAAGATGTTTCTATAATTATACAGCAGAAAAGTGAATGGCAGTAGATGCTAAGAGTATCTCTGATTCAAATATTCTATTGTAAAAGTTCTTTGGCAAAAAGCACTCTACGTACATGGTCTTAAGCAATTGCCCTGCCCTTCCCTCCTGTTCTTGTTCCTAGTACAAAGGCTTTCCAACACCCAGCTTCCATCTGTGCATTTTGTTGTCAAAAATGGACAAATGTCTGGCTAGCTAAATATAACTTATTTGTGCATAAGAATTTTTCCTTAAATGGCAATGTTTGTTTCTCAGGTTGGTATCACATTGTATTATCTGAAGGACTCTTGGTCAATGGGCATGGTTTTGGAGTAGCAATATCAACAGTTCCTAAAACATTGAGAGAGGTTTGTATGGCTATTAGAGAACATCTGACCACAGAATACATAAAGATGCCAAAGGATATGGACTCTATGAATCATCTTGTTGCAGGATGGGAGCAGACTACTGGTTTTCCCATGGTTGTGGGAGCAGTGGATGGCACACATATTCCCATAACTCAGCCATACATAAATTCACAAGACTACTACTCTTATCAAATGAAATACACTATAAATGTTCAGGGAGTATGTGATTATCGAGGACAGTCTTTAGATGTTGATATTAGATGGCCAGGGGCAACCCATGATGCCAAAATGTTTGCCTACAGTTCAATAAATCAAAGATTGAAAAAGCAAACCCATCCATATTTATGCAGGACACTTTTACCAGGACAAGATAAAGTTGGTCTTCTCTTACTTGCTGATCCAGCTTGTCCACTTCTACCTCATGTCATGAAAGAGTATTCCCATTGCACTGATAATGCACAGGTTTTCAATCAAATGCTTAGAGATGCACGAAACCCAATAGAGTGTGCTTACGGTTGGCTAAAAGCAAGACGGCAAACAGTAACTGTGCCTATTCCCTTAAAACTACAATATGTCTCTCTTATCATATTGTCATGCTTTGTGTTGCACAACTGGTGCGAACGACATAACATTGCAGTTGATGAAGCTGTACTTCAACATCAAATCAACCAAAATATAGCAATGGATCAGGAATCAAGAGTTGACAAGAGATACACATATACGTCTGTAGAGCCATTAGAGACATCATAAAAGATTATTTTCAAGAACATTCAAGCAATGAGAATTAGTACTTGAATATTTATTAAATTTCCAATACAAGGTTGAGTCACTTCAACAAATATCCAACAGGCCGAGTTGTGTTCATACTCTGAAGTTCCAAATAATAGTATTAAGCGGAATACCCAACAAAATGTAAAGAATTGTCGGTTGACTTTTTACAGTACAATAGTCTCGTGCACCAGCCCATTGCCATCGGCGGTTTTGTCATCGAGCGTGTG
>JANVCF010188656.1:0-10082 GCA_025388745.1 Hydrozoanthus gracilis
TGATATGAATAAAACTACGTTTTTGCATTATTTTTTCTGATATGTCTTCGAGAGCTCAACATTCATTAGAATAAGATTAAAATGTGTAAACATTTTAAAGTTTCTAATATGCGTAGTAAAGATGCGCAATGCAAAACTGGGGAATTACCTTAACAAAGACCAAATAACTTGAAACCCTGTTGTAATATAAGTATATAGATGAATAAGATAAATATGTCGACTAATAATGATAAATATGTGAAATGTAATATAGTAACTATTTAGATATTGATAAACATTAACATATTGGTATATGTTTTGGTATATAAGTTGTATAGATATAGATATATATTTTTGTTATTTCCATACGTATATATATTTTTGTTTTGACAGTGTCTTTACAGTCTTTTTTTTTAATTTTGTCTTTTTGTTAAGTAGACGGAAGATGGCAACGGAGCCATGTGGTAAAGTTGTCGGCTTTTATTTCCACCGTCACCGTTTTATGTCGTAGTCCTAGATCCTCCAGATTTGGGCACCCAATTTCGTCCAAGGTCTGGAAATATACCTCTACTCGGCTTCCAGGTGGGGACGGTACGTCTTTATGATGGAAAGTTTGGCATGGTTTTGAGCATAAATTGTGGCTTTGGTCGGCTGCACTCTTGTGTGAAAATAGAGACTATTTTTGACAATAGTGCAACACTCCGAAAATAGTCAAACTTTATACAGTTAAAAAAAACACTGCGGTGTCAACAAAAGAGTAAAATCAGCATGATCCACAATTTTAATTATGAGTTTTCAAACAAAGTATTACAGACTAGTCATCTCAGAGATTGAACATTGATAATTTTCAGTTCACATATTGTTAACTTAAGTCAAATAAATATAGCTTGAATATTCATAAACACAAGCACTTGATAATCAGAACCCTTTAAGAATTAATTGTATGCTGTGATTCTTGCGCAGAAAATCCAAAGATAAAAAAATTCTAGCTGAATTTACGCTTTCGTAAATTTTTTTAAAACTTTGTTTTTCTTTGCCTTTGGATTTGGCAGGTTCATAATAATAGTTGTTTATATATAATTATTATCAACTTTTAATTTCGTAGAATATCATTTACATTACCAATCAATCATGTAAAATTAATGATCAATATGGACTCTTTTTATTACGTGAATACTAATCCCGTATTAGTAGTCGATGATAACATTTTATACAAGTAAAATCGCTTGGCTTTTATTACAATAAATCGACTTGTGTTCAACCGAAAAAATTGTTAAAACGGAAGTGCTTGAAATTCAAAATCAACCAGTTAACAAAAAAGTGTACAACAAACACTTTTATATGATAATCCATTCTTAAATTGAAACTTGAACACTGATAAAGGATAAAGATTAAAAGCAACATGAACTAAATACGTGAAATTAAACAAGGGATGCAATTGCAAAGTCAAAATCAATCAGATTTAAATTCTTAATACCGTGTTGCAGCGTAAACTTTCCGTAATCTCCGGGTTTTTAAACAACAGTGCCTTTGTCAGCTACTTCAAAAACTCAAAGGAAGTCTGCCAGCTATTGGTAATGAGTAGGAATTATTTCTAGGTCAACAAAAATAAACACTCCTGTTCATTATGGGACAAAAAAAACGCTATTTCGGTTCGGATCTTGCGCATGCGCAGACGTTTGACCGCGGTGTTCGTGCACATTACGTATTTGGCGCGAAAATTTTGTCTGCTTTTTTACGGCAAAAAAGATTTTTGAGGAATTCAGCAAGAATTTCATCATCTGTCAGACCCGCTGAGTCAGAAGTGTAGACATCGTTGTCACATTCGGTTACGCTTGTTGCACTGAGAAAATAATTTTTGGGGCTCTCTCTCTAAGGGCGTCGAGCTCTTCATCCAGATCTTTAAATGGGTCGGCACTATCATTTTCAGCAGCTTCCTGCGACTGTTGTGAAATACCCGCACGTCTGAAGCAACTCTTTCTGGTCGTTTCAGACACTTTTTTCCAAGCGGTGGAGAGCATATATTCATAGCCACCAAGATACTGATGTTGGGCATCGGCTTATTGTTGTCTGCAGCGTGGATATACTGCTGGATTGTCAGGGGATCTGTATTGGGCTTTCACTGACCTAATTACGCCCTGATCCATTGGCTGCGTCTTAGACGTGGTATTGGGCGGGAGGAACACCAAATTGATAGCTTGAAGCCCCTCAAAATGTGGATGGGCGGGGCAGTTGTCAACAATGAGGGCAGCTTTCCTTCCTTTTCTCACAAACTTTGCATCTAGTTCTCTCACCCACTCCTCAAATAAATCGCTGTCCATCCAACTTTTCTTCTGCGCCCTGTGTTTTGAACGCTATTGAAACAACGTGGACGAAACTGATTTGCCGATAAAAAACATGGGCAGCTTTTCGCCCACTGCATTTGAAGCAGCCGTTCCAGTCAACCTGATTTTGCTGTGCTTGCCACCCTCACATCTTTCAGACTTCAAGTGTAAAGTTTTGTTTTACTTGATAAAACAACCCAAATTCGTCAGCATTGTAAATGTCTTCAAATTTATAGCTTGAGAGAATAATTGGTAGGGTGGTCTCGTTCCAAAGAGCTGTTATCTCAGGAGTGAAAGACTTTCCTTCTCCAGAAACAGTTTTAAATGTTACATTAAACCGAACCTTTCATCGATCAATCCACCCATTTGAGCCTTTAAAGTCTTCAATAGCAGCTCATCCGCAAACCTTTTAGCCTTTTCTTTAAGCAATTCGCTATTTATAGGGATATTTTGTTCTCTGACACGTAAAAACCACTTGAATATTGCCTTGTCGAGAGCTTCAGAGCCTGCTTTCTTCAGTTTTAGTGTCTTTGGGTTTTTTCTCTTCTCGTAAGCAGCAGATATCTTGTCTTTGCTTTCTAGCCATGTGGACAACGTGCTAAACGGAACCCCATAATTTTCGGCTGCATCTTTTTTAGACAGTCCCTTGTCAATGTCTTAGATAGCTTTGTATTTCTCGCTCAAAGGCTTGGTTGCAATCTTGCGTTTCAGAGACTTGGGTCCGACGAAACAAAACTGCAGCATCAGAGTGAGAATGAGTTCGAATGAAATGGACACATAGCATATGGTCCCCAATTAACCGGAAATAGTATTAAAAAAGACAGAATTCTTACTTGTTTGTCATTTGTCAAATGTGTGAAAATCACAGCTATAGCCGACTGTACGTCTGACCATTAACTATAACTGGCATTGTCATTTCATTTAAGCCTCGACTGTGTGACCGGTATACATGTTAACTCCCACCGCGCCGCCTGGCAAGTTTAATCTGTATGCACATGCACACAATCCAACGGAACAGAGATGGCCTCTGCAAAAACACCTGGTGTGGACTGCAGCAGTTACAACCTGAAGTCTTTCATCAAAGGATATCATGTTTATCAAGATATTTGGACTCCAGAACTGTTTGAGGAGTTGGTGGCAGTACGGGAACCACAAAACACCGTGGACAAGAATTCTGTAAGTGTTACGAAAGCTGGCAAGGGAAGACTGGGGGATTTGCAAAGATTATTTTCTACTTTTTGCGGGCTGATAAACAAAATTCGTGTACTGCAGTAGTTACTGGAAAAGCTGTAAACCGGGGTGATGGAGAAAGGATGCAAGTGCCATGTACGTTGAAGTTCGAGGGGCGAAAGAAACACATACCTATTTTAAAGAATGGAGCTGGGCAAGAACGACAAGTAATGAGAACGAACAGACGCTGCCAGAAGTAACTGTAAAAACTGTTCAAACAAGCGTGTGATGTTGCCAAAGGCCAATTTGTTATTTTAATTGAGATTAAATGTCAGCTTCCGGTGCAAAAAAAAGTATATTTGGCTTATATCTTCCGCAAAAGGAAAATCGACTTCGAGTTATCAGGGTAAGTTTACATAGAAAAGTACCAGAAGGGACGTAAAAATCACTTTGAGTTAACGGGGTTTCGAGTTATCGGGGTAAAAATAACAGTAAATATGTGAAGCAAATCCAAGGGAAATCAGTTTTACTTCGAGTTAGCGGGGAATTCGAGTTACCCTATACCGATGGTTCGAATTATCGGGACTCAACTGTATGTGTGAAACGGTAACACGATAAGGTCGAAACACTCAGTTATAAAAGTTACAAAATAAATCGCCAAACAAAATTTTTTTGGCAGCATACACGAAGGAGACGAAAACTTCGACAACAAACATTTTGCCTATGTGCTCATGATCGAATCCCTGTACTTGTTGCGATTGGTTATGATCTTTCATGATTGATAATGACCTTTAACTCACCCCGACTCGGCATTGGGTTTCAACCTTATTTAAAAAGCTTTGTTTTCAATTGAAAACGTGAATTACTTGAGTTTGACATTGCCTCGGCTGCCGGATCTTGAGGGAACAATTGGCACCGAAGATTCTTAAAGCCAATAGGAAAGAGCTTCAGATAAGCCGCGTTTTGTCGTACTGTCGGCCCAAGCCGAGTTTCGGCTCTACTCGGTAGCACAATGGTTTCAAAGAAGGAACGATCTTCTTTTCTATGTCTGATTACTGGAATCAGTCTGGTGTCAATATGTTTGTCGTTGGCTTGTGTCGTTCAAATTTTCTTCATTATCCCACAGCATTGTGACTGCGTCACTTCGGCTGGTAACACAAAGCCCTCTGTTGCAACAAAGGAAAACAAGGACAACGTAGATGTTAAAGACAATGGCCCGTTGGGAAATTTGTCTTCTAGTTCTACAACGGAGCGTGTGCAGGGAGCAGCCATGTTGGCCAACGAGTACAAGGAATACAGTCTTCATTCAAGAATGCGGCGCGCTGGGATAGGAACGTCCATGAACAGCATGAGCGTTTTAACTGCTCTACAACAGCAAGTTTTCTTTCTTGAGGCGAGGTGAGTATCAGTGGCGTCTGGTCAGTTTATCAATCCAATAACGTGATGAATTTTGCCTGGAGAAACTTGAGTGCAGTGTAAAGTGTTTATTTCTGTTAAGCTGAGGACCGTGGTGAGGGTCGGCCATTCGATCACAGCAAACACCCCATAACGTTTGTGCCTAAATCACCCACCGTTTGAGACCTTTTGAAACATACAAAAATTCACAGGTTTCTTTACAAAAGTACAATTAGGTATTGTTAATTATCTAAATGAGCCAGCTATCTTATAATGATATTTTAAGATTTTATTACTAAATCGCTTACTCTTTGTTAAATTTTGACTATTTTTAAAAGTTATCTCTGAAGGTATTTCTTTTATTTTGTATCGTTCTTTGGCACATAAGACATATTTGGATATGTCTCAAAAGACAGTTATATTCCCACTGAATTCACTTTAATAAGGAGCTGTTTTCGTTATAACTCAGATAGATTTTATAAATACTAGTACTTAAGTTTACATTTCAAGTAGATAGCATCTAAAAAACATAACGGATTACCTGTGGTTAGAATTTAAAAAACAAAATTAACGTTTCAGCCTTCGTCAGAATGATGTAAATTATTGAGTAAAATGTATAAAGTAAAAAAACAAATATGCTTTACGGCAATACTGTACAACATAAAGATTGTACTGTCGTCTTTGAGTTCTTTATTAAGATAAAATGTTTGTAATAAAAATACATATAAACAGTAAAATTGTGATTCTTGATTAATTTTTTCAATTTAAAATTAATTAATAAATATAAGATCCATCTCTGTTAAAATTGTTAGGACGCTTCTTACGTAGATTGAGAAAGAAGAAACATCAATTATTTTTAAACATTTTAACCACATGTAATCCGTATGTCACTTTTATTTTTATTGTTTATTCCTATTGTTGTTTTCGTCATTAGTTCTTGTTGTTGTTATACATATTCTTATCAGTGCCATGATATCTTTTGTTGATTTATAAAAACAGTTTTGAAAATTGAAAAATAATGCTTAGTATTTTTGACCGACAATTCCCAATAAATCGATGCAAATTGTCATTAATATAGTACAACTTTAACATAAGATTTTGGTATCAACTACATCTGAATTTCTGGGTACGGAATACCGACACCTCTTAAACACGGATACTTTGTTAGGTCCTGCCAAAAGGCTAACTTATTTTCTTCAGAATAATATGAACAACGGAGACTTGCATCACGTCCGCGGGAAAAAGCTCTGTATAAATTTTGAGATCTCAGATCCAACTTAAATCAAGTTTCGCTTATACGTGTAGGAAATTCTACAGTCTTGCGAAACCTTATTTATCTAAAGAGCATGGTAGTCTCACAATGCAATTGTTGTTGTAACGTTATGCTTGAAACATTCCCGCGAATACTGCGACACTTGAGTTAGAATGTGTTAACATTACCTTTTTGAGAACTGTGCAATCACAAGCACGGCACGACCAATAAAGGTATGGCTGCGCGATGCAACATTGCATTTAACGTTGCGCATGTTTGAACTTTTTCGTGTGGCCACACGGTTAAATGTTGCCGAAGTAGGATTGATTTCAGACATAGCTACACGTTGCATGCAAGTTTGCGCGCAACTCAAACCCTTCGTGTAGCCCCGCGATGAAACCGTTCCTTGCAATGTTGTAAAAGTACGATCGGTTTCTATTTCGCGCAAGGTTGCGTGCAACAATTTCAGGTGGCTATATATTACACGGTGTAGTTTTTCCATTGCGCGCAACGTAACGTTGCATGCAATGTTGCATCGTGTAGTCATGCTTTTCTACTTCCCACAACGATGAATACAATTATCTTTGAGATGGCTACATGGTGCAATTTTTCCATTGCGTAACGTTACACGCAATGTTGCTTCATGAAGTTGTACCTTAACGATAAGCTGATACCTCAATCTACGCAATGGAAAACTTCATGAAACGCAAGCTATCTTTCTATTTATTTTTGTATAACTTAAAGGACTCGGGATTTGCAACAACAAATTCTCCGGCAAAGCAACGTCCGAGGGCCTCCGGGGAAACCAGGGAATCCAGGAAGGGCGGGACGGGACGGCATAGACGGAAGGATGGGAACGCCGGGACGTATGGGTGGCCCGGGAACACCAGGAAAGACAGGAAATCCGGGAGCCCGAGGAGAAATGGGAGCTCAAGGGCCGCCAGGGGTCAACGGACTACCAGGGATGCCAGGGCTTGCGGGACGGAAAGGAGAAAAAGGCGAACCCGGCGAGCGAGGTGTGTCACGCGTCTGTGTGTGGCTTACTTGTGTGCGTGACTTTTGTGTGTGTGACTAGTACGTGTGTGGCTTTTGTGCGTGCGTGACTTGTGTGTGTGTCTGGTGTGTGTAACTCTTGTCCGTGTAACTTGTGTGTGCGTGACTTGTGTGCGTGTGACTCGTGTTTGACTGTCTTGACTCTTCGAAGTTTGCTAATACCGTAGAATTCCCAAAGTAACGGCTCTCCCCGAAAGTAACGGCCCCCATCTGCATATATGTCCGAGTCGTTTTAACGATAAATTTAGACCTGATACTGTGCATATGTTGAAAGTTTGAAAAAAATGTAGGCTAGATACCTGACTGCACACACGCCTAAGGACACGAAGATTAGAATTGTTCACTGGGCAAACCAATGAAATATGCAAACATTTACTGAACGTTTAGGTTTAGTTCAAGCATTTGCTGTTATAAGTTACAGTTATCATCAGTAGCAATGAAAATGAAAAACATGAGTGCGAAACTAAAGTTAAACTAGTTTGAGACTACAGACACCGTTTACTTTATACTAATCTCAAGGCTTTCGCGTGGATAAAACATGACAAAAAAAAGATAAAAGCCATAAGTTTTGCGGTTTTCACGCATTAAAATTTATAAAATATACAATTACGTTTCGCCTTCTTTTGTGAAAGGCTTCATCAGAATGATAAGAAGATAAATATACTAGCGGATAAAAGTGAACGAAACTAAATTAGCATAAATAATAAAAGAATGAAGAAATTATTGTTCGTGTGCTAAAAGGGAAAGTACAACAGCACAGTGAATCATGCGGTAAGGTTTTTCTTGATTGATTGTTTCCAAATAAAACTGAGTTTGTAAGAGTTGTCTCTATTAAAGTTATTTGGGTGTTTTTGAGCAGTCTTAGCTTCAGATAGAAAAGACGTGTCAGAAACTGACAAAAAACAATTTATCAACAGTCAATCAAAATCGAATACTTTCAACTTATTTAGTTAAGTTGTAAATTTTTTTCAAACAAATAAAGGACCGTTTTAAAAACTTTCTAACTTATCTACGTATACGAAAACTCTTTATTCTGTAGGCATGCGAGGTTACAAAGGAACAAAAGGCTTCCGTGGTTATGAGGGAACAAGTGGTTACCCTGGAAACCCGGGACGTCGAGGACCCCCCGGTAGACCAGGACTGAAGGGCATGACGGGAAGCGCGGAATGTTACGAGACCAAAAAGGGCAGACGTTCCCGCGTGACTTGCAGTTCTATGAGTCAAAAGCCAGACCAATCGGACGAAGAAGACAAACCTAGAGGCGCTTTTGTCTACACGAGGTGGGGCAGGACAACGTGCCCCGAAGGAGGAGCCAAGCTGGTTTACTCAGGTTTGAGATAATCAGTTAGTCTTAGGGCCACTCTTTTAAGGGCTACGCTTTTTACTTTAATTACGTAGAACTTTCATTAACTTTACCTCGACCTTCTTGCCATGTTTTGGGGAGTCCTTCGTAAATTTATTGGCTTTTGCTGCATTTTATAGGCACCAGTGCGTGCATCCAAGTTAACATTTTCCTAAAGAAAAATGCTCTGTGTGAGAATCTCGCCAACTCGGGATTCCCGTCATTTACAAGTTCATCTCCATGTCTATGGTCAAGCCAATCTTTGTCCCTGTTTTATCTTTGTTTCGGTCCTCCTCTCCACCTCTGTCTCTATCTTGTCTTTGTTCCGCCTATCTCCGTCTCTGTCGCTGCCTCTATCCCTATCTCTTCAGTTCTCTGTCTCCGCATTGTAAGTTTAATTTGTCGTCTTCTTTACCTTTATCTTCACAAAGGCGATGTTATTAGCAACACCCATCAGCACTAATGTGTGTCATGCTAAAGGCGGCGGAACTTGTGGACGCAACTTGGAAATACTGATCAGTAATAAAATTCCGACATTGGTCTAAAACTATGCTCATACAATAAACTGTACATTGGTAAGAAAGTATGATTTGAAATGTTTTTATATTGCAATAGGGCAGGGCTCAGCAACACGCCATGGAAGGCCCCGAGCTGGCGGGTCAAGCTTTACTTGTCTCCCCGACAAACCGTGGTATTACTGGAAACCTGTGAACAAAGTTACACCTACTAACAACTTGCAGACCAAGGGGCCCTCGCGAACTTACAACGCTAAGGCCATTTACGGCTCAGGTTACTTTCTTTCATGTGCTGTGTGTGCGGTGAAAACCCGCTCGATTGTGTTGATGATTCCGTCGCGCAAGGAGTGTTACGCAGGCTGGGTCCGAGAGTATGATGGGTACTTGGCAGTTCAGATAAACCGCCTGGACCACAAAGATGTCATATGTGTGGACAAAGCCGCCCGCCATGTTCTCCGAGACTCAGAATACGTTCGTGGGCTGGCCGGCGACTGTGGTTCTTTGCCTTGTCCTCCCTACACTGATGACCAGCGCCTTCCTTGCGTCGTATGCAGCATGTAATTGCACTAATTTTCAATGTAACGGGGAAATGTCAAGCATTTACTGCAAAGTATTTGTTGCTTTTAATGTTTTGCATGAAATAGCTGTATTTTGGACTTGTGGCAGTGGTTCTGCACCTAAGAATAGGGAGTTAAAGATACAAGGACGGCAACACTTACAAAAAACACATTTTTGTTCCGTTGCCCTTTTCGATTGTGTGTGGCTAGTTTGCTTTTTCTTTTGTAATGCCGAGAAAGTGATTTTTTTAAAAGTAGAAGAAGATTAACAAAAGTTTCTGCAGATCGTTCTCGTAGTCGTAAAAATTCAAAACTGAGATTTTCACGTTGCAGTTTTCAGGTCGACGACGTGCGTTTAACCTTCATGGTGCGTTCCAACGTGCAGCTATTGTATTCACTATAGCCTGAGTGTTTTTTTTTGCGGCGCCATCTTGGGTTTCGTGGTCGAGCGGAATTGGGGCCTTTTCGGTTTTTCGCTCGGCCCCAATTCCGCTC
>JANVCF010188667.1:0-10082 GCA_025388745.1 Hydrozoanthus gracilis
TGCCTTTTTTTGAAATTGGACACTTGACTTCCAACCCTCCCTTTTTTCTCTGACTTTGATTAGTGCTCTAAGAGGGTTTGTAAGAGGGTGTATCTGATTTTAAAAGATTTCTCAGCTTCTTGTCACTCAAATAGTGTTTCATCCCTAGTATCTTATTCGCTGGGCATAAATTATTTGAAACACGAGCCGCTCGTTAGATGCTAGGTTTGCTTCAAGGCTCCCTCGTTTGGCGGTACAAGATAAATTTAACCCGTTGAGTTTGAAATGAAAGGCACTCAAAGATTTAGAGCCCTTTGCAGGCTTTTATGGCTAGATTAAACCAAGAATTGTGCAATAAAAAAGAATTAAGGAGGCAACAAGGGCAAGATGACAGGCTCACTAACGTTAACATAGGCAAGTAAAAAGTATACTTAAAATTTATTTCTCTTCTTTCAGATAAAGCACGAATATGATGTTTATTAACATTTTGGGACACTTAAGATGTACAGCGATCTCACTTATCATTTGCGTTTTTGTACTAACAATTGAATCACAAACACGTGAATGTATTTGCTCTTTGTTGGCTGTCATTTGACACAAAAAGGTGTATTACGACTGTTATGCATGGGTTAACTTGCAGCCGGCAATGAAGATCAACCATCATTACACCCACGCGGGTCATAATCTATAAATGACCTATGAGAACAGAATATAATAAAAAGTTAAAAAATGTGTTTTTAGCTCACAATTATTAGTAAGTAACCCGGTCGTTTTCTGTTTCGAAAGACACATGTACCACTTTTGTCTAATACTTTTGACCAATATCGAACCCTTGCATGAAACTGACAACCATTTCTGCTATGTGCTTTACGCGGCTCTTCGCGTGGTGTCCCTTTCATAGTGTTAGAAAAACAGAAGATGCAAAAGTAAACGCTTTTCTTTAGATTTCAGAGTCTGCAACTAATTGAGGAAGGCCATTCCTGGGCGGGGTTTTCACGCTTTTTTTTATTAGAACCAGTAAATTTGGCCGAGACTCATTCTTTATTTTTGGCAATTTGAGCCTCGAATCGTTTTTAATTTGTTCTTATTTCTATGTGTGGTTTAAATCGAAAAAAGTCTAAAATACTGCAACACAAATATTTTAGAATGGATTGCTGGGCCCGATGTATTTTTGATCAATTCACTAGTCCTCTGATTCGATTCATATTCAAACTCTTCATTGGTCAAGTTAAGTTACGTTAGCGTTCAATTTGAAGCAATGATAATGATTAAAAGAAAAAGAAATTGCGAATCATTTTTTGTGAAGCTAAAAACAATTTGCCAAATCGAGCCCCGAGCCTCATCTTGTTCTTAAATTGTTCTTAAATTTTCGCCAATGTGAGCCTTGTTGTTCTTTTAAAGTTGTTCTTATTAAAAAAGCGTGTATATATAAAGTCATGCAGGCACGTACGCCGCTAACAAATGGTCTCGATTGAAATTTCTGCTCGAGTTTTTGCCATTAGATTAAAAACACAAAACATTTGGGTTGAACAGCAGTAGATCAGTGAACCGTGTATGCTGGCAGTTGGCAGTGGCCGACATGTTTAGTAAAATTCCGTTTCTGTACGTTCCTTTCAGTTCCTTTGTCTGCCGGCTGTTGACTGTCATATATGTCATTCGCGTCTTGTGTAACTTAAATTTTCATCTATTTTATGACAGGCGATCCTTTTGTGACTTTTTATGACATATTTATTTAGTTAATTTGTTATGTCCTGACATTTTATCACTTTCGATAATAAGGTTGAACCTGAAAATGAAAAACGGTTTCGTCTGTCACTTCGATAATCAACGCATGGATCCATGAGGTATGACTTCAATGGCTATCGAACATAAGCAGTCCCCCCTCCCCCACCCCACCCCCTCTTTCTCTCCTTTGTAACGTTATAAGCTACGAACAGTCAAGGATGGACTCCTGTTTTCTCAAGAGAGCTAGGCCCGCCTGGACAAGCTATCCTCTCGGCAAAATTAAGCTATTAATCGTCGTCACTAAAAGCTCAATGGTTTTTTTCCTCTTTGTTGGCTTATCTTTCCCCAGTTGTGAAGTGAACGGAAGACTCCTATGATTGGCAAAATGAGGCGAAACAACAACTTTTATTATTGTTTTTTGCCGAAAATAGACAGCATTTAAACGTGGCGAAAGCTTATCCAGGCTTTGTACAACCGGGCACTGGAGGTTATCAAACTTACTGACGGTTTTTTGTTGGCAATAAAGATTGAATTTTTCAAATCATGTTTTCTCGATCTTCGCAGTTAAGGAAACTGAGTAAAAGGAAATTTGCCTCACGTACACAACATTTCACCCCATCCCCTCGCTATAACCTCTGATGAATGTTAGCAAAAATAATAACAATAACAATTCTACGTACAACTAAAACTCCGATAATTCGAACTTTTATTGCTCGAATTCCCCGCTAATTCAAACAAAATTCATTTTCCTCTTGGAGTTGCCTCTTGTATTTACTGTATATATGTCAGGTTTCAACCCCTATAACTCGAAACCCCGATTATTCGAAGTAACATGGGCAAACGGTTAGAGTTACTGGTAGTTACAATGTTAATATAATAATAATAATAATAATAATGAATATATGAAATATTAATAATGATAATAATGATAATGATAATAGTAATAATAATAACAAAAATAATATAAATAATTATATTAGCAATAGTACTTTTGGTGATAATAATCTTATTAGCAATAGTACTTCTGATAATAATAATAATAATAATAATAATAATAATAATAACTAATTAATAATAATCATTGTAACAGTTAATTTACATTTATGCAAAAGGGTTTTTTTGTTTTGACCTAACGTCCGTTATATTTAAATTGCGAATTATCCATTAAAGTTTAATCTTGATAAGGGAGTCATGTTTGACTCCGAAACGTCCGATATTATTGTTAGTTTTTATTCTTATACGTTTTCTAAATCGATCTTACTTAAAATAATAATAATAGTAGTAATTATAATAATAATAATAATTGTAATAACAACAATAACAATAATACGCGCCTTTTTATAACTATAAGAACCAGTAACTTTCGGCTGAGGCTGGGCTGTTGATTTTTTTTCGCGATTTTTCTGAAATTGTTCTTGTTTTCTGATTTTAGCGGTTAATTAGAAATATCATTATGAATTTACACGTGCGTCAACTATATGTTCTTTGCCTGTTCTTAACTTGCGGACGGTCTCAGCCTGGCTGGCTGTTTTTTATAGAGTTTGTTCTAATAAAAAAAAAAAGTAGCATGAATCCACTTATAGATTGAAGTGCGTCTCCGACAAACTTGGTCATTGTGTAATATTTACTATTAGGTCACGAGAGTCAGAAGGCATGCGCAAGACATTAAAACGAGAAGCAGACAACAGTTTAATAAAACAAATCCAGCTTGAGTTGTAGAATAGCATTTTACCTATACGTGGAACTTTATCAAACGAAATCAAAACGAAAACCTTCCTCGTAAAAGTAAAACTCCGTTTCCATTTCCTGCGAATCACTTCACGGAAATATATCAAATGACGTACTTAGCTATTTTGGTATATGCGTAATTGAGTGTAAACCAATGGCAGGTTTATATTCAGGGGAAACCCCGGCAAATAAATGATATATACAAATACAATAAAACATTGCTTCTCTCAGTCCACAGTTCCCTGCCGGGTCTTAGAAACTGAAATAGTTAACTTCGACGAATTTCAAGTCAGAGCTTTGAAAGCGTTTAACTATTCAGCGTCTTCTTTTCCAGTTTAAAAGTCGATTGACCAAGAATGTCGACGGAAACAGGGGAAAGGCAAAGATTGCGTCCCTGGTTAGAAGATAAGATAAACAGCGGTACTGTTCCAGGCTTGAGGTGGATGGACCCTGAACACACAATGTTCAGAATCACTTGGAGGCACGCTGGTAAACCGGACTTCAATATAGAGAGGGACGCTGTACTCTTTCGTGAGTGGGCGAGACACACGGGTCGATACAACGATAGCGATCAACCAGACCCGTCCACATGGAAGACCCGTTTCCGATGTGCGCTACACAAAATGCCCGACATACGAGAGGTAAAAATTCGTGACAGTCTGGATCAGAGCGAACCGTTTCGAGTTTTCCAGTTCATTCAGAGGGGTAAGGAAAAAATTAAGTGTTTTATTAGGGGTTCTGCTTTTTATTTCAAGATAACGTCAGAAGGTTCGGTCTTTAAAAACTTCGTTTGACCCAACGCCAGCAGGAAATAATTTAAGTTTCGTTTTTTTTGTTCAAATGTAACCGCTGTTAGGTTTTGCGTATCATCCTTCTTTTGAGCATGCTTCTGTTTTTGATAATACTCGTATGCGTGAGGAAATAATATAGAGACAATGTTTTACCTTGATCGAACGTAAATGAAATGCCAGACACTATATCTGCCAAGTGTCGAGTGTTTCGGTTTTGCATACTTAATGATGTGAAACAGCAACAACAACTCAAGCCTCGCTTGACTGACTGACTGACTTTCTTTCTTGCCGTTGCGTTACACTTGACAGGATGTTCGGTTCTTTTTCATTTCGTAGCAAGCAAAACATTCCATCGCTCGCTTTTTAAATACATTTAACTGCAAAACAGATTCAACTACATTATGACTAGGTCAAGAGTGTAGCGTCGCGTCCATTATGAAACTATTTAAAAGAGCAGGGGTTTCCCGGATTGCAACAAACACCAGTACGTTTATTGATAGCTAGTATGATAAAAGGATACTTGATCTTGAAGCAAAATAAAGACTCAGTATTGAAAGAGTAATGTTTTTTATGCTATAAATGCTCATTTTGGCTTTGTCGTCGCTGAGGAAAGAACCAGGAAGTTTAAATGATAAATCTACAACTTTTTCGTTCACGAGGCTCTGTCAAAAGAACATTTGTAGTTGGTAGAAAGGCTTATAACAAGAATTCCAAACTATTAAACAAGCTTTGAAGGTAATTAGGAAAATCAGGTTCAAACCAAGAAGTGGAAACTCGCACGCAACGGAAATTGATTTTGAACTGGTTTTGATGGAAGTTTAGATGAATTCAGTAACACATTGTAACGTAAACTGAAAATATCTTACTGTATATATAAAGTAAAAAATATCTTGATTGCTCTGTTAGATTTCAGTTTCTCATTCAATTAATGCCACGTGTAAATAATTCATCTGCTAGCGGGCTGCGCCTATGTGACAGAATGATTTCATTATACCCAAGAACAAAAGAACGAAGTATATTAAGATAGTATCAATTTTCCCTCAAATTTTTTTAATATCTTACCCAGCGAATCAGGCTCCAGCCATTTACACTGAAAATGCTCGTTGCCCAGCACGTGCTGTGCAATACATGTGTTACTGAATTATATTAGATAAATATCAGGAAATAAAAAGTGAAAGTTTACCCATTGGAAAAAAAAAAGATTTTAGTAGGGGGTGGGGTGGGGGCGAGTACCTTGCACTATAAATGATAATTTCGAAGGGTGATCTAAACTGCGTCTTTTTTATTAGAAACTGTTCGACCTTTATAGCTGTTAATCAAATAGAGAAATAGAAAAAATTCTTTCTTACAGCGATGTTCTTCGTCACAGAAGTAAACAAAACCAACTAATAAATTCAGATTCTACAAGCACAACCTGTATTTCTAGACAAGGAACGAAGAAAAATTACCAGACTGCTAAAAACTATTTCAAAAGGGGCCATTCCCTTTAAACACAAAACATGGCCACTAAATAGTCGCAAGTAGGATGAACGTTGTTTTACTTCGAAATTTCAAGAAAAAGCACAACGATTAAAGAGAGCGCGGGCTTTTTCTTACTTGCGTTTGAAAATTTTGAATTGATAAATTTGGTTCTAACTTGACACTAACCGACTCAACTGAATTTATTCGACTGATCGATTTGGCATATATTAAACCAATCTCGTCTCGGTAAATATCTACTAGTACTACCAGTCACCTCCACTTCGCGGGACAATTGCTTAATGCCTCAAATTCTCGATTTACTTTAAAACCAAAAAAATTGGGTGCTCGCATGCTTGTACGTGCTTGTCAAGGACCTTCGGGGAGCCCTTCAAAAAAAAGCACTTGCTTCTGTGTTTATCAAGTCCTTCATGCCACAAAAGGCACGCGACAAAACGTGCAAGTTCAAGAAATTTCAACGTAGAGATCGAAACAAATCAAAACAAACAAATCCAAATTAGTTACGAAACTTTTAATGCTTTCGAACCTTCCGCGAAAGAGATAATACCAAACCAAGCCTTGAAAACAACAGAGAAATAAATCGCGTTATTCTATAGTCGACTCTAAAACCTTTATGAGTATAAATGCGTACCGTTCACTCTCGTTGAAGGTGTTGTATTTACCGCAGCCTGATTAGCCCAGTTGGTAGTAAGGCCGGTATGTCGTGCGGACCTTCACTGAGGGTCTTAAAGGTGCTGCCTTTGCTCTAACATCTGCAAACGGTTAGGCCTTCGCGTCTTCTCGGATAAGGACGTTAAACCGTATAGGTCCTCGGGTAGCCTTCGCCGCAGACTTTCTAGATCTACCTGTTGAGTTATCCGACTACACCCTAGAGTAACGAAGCTAAAGAAATGAATTAAAAAAAACTACCAACTAGTGAAGACAAGACACTATCAGCTACTACTTTGCAGTGATACCATTTAACAATTTAAAATAAATGTATAGACCTTCAAGAGTGTTCAAGCCCTTTAAAAGGAATTTAAAGTTAATAGTCTTTCACGTAAAAAGCATCTCGAAAGTCCTTAACTCAAGTACTCACTCTATAAAAGCACATCTGGGAATATTCCCATGAGCTTTTTCGTATCAGGACATGAGGTTTTGTCGGAAGCCTTCAATGCAGTGGTCTGGTAAAGCAGGGCAGACCACAAATTTAGTTGTGCGCATTGAAAATGTTGTGTAGTATTTGCTTCCCATGAAAACTAGAGCTCTAGTTGGGAGTCAGTTATCAATACAACCGGAACTGAAATGGTTGAACAAAGGATGTTGTTGTCTCCAGCTTCTTATTTTTAATTTACACGATTTTAAATTTGGTATTTATCAAAGCCGCCGTTGTTTTCTTTTTCTGTTTTTTTGCTAACCGGGAGTTGACTGTGTTGTGTTCCAGCTGGCTCCTCCAGAACACCTTCGGAAGCAGCTAAAACTGGATTTAGTTCCTCTTCAACCCCAGTTCCACGCACCGTAAGTGAAAGTACAATAGTAAAAAACACTTTAACATAAATGAGAAACTATGTTTCCTATTTGCCAAGATCTTTTAGAAAGCATTTAGAAGCTTGCAATGAGGAACCAGATATTTTTTTCTGATCAGCGCCGTGCGAGGAAGTGTTTGAGTGCGACAGTCAGTTACAAAACGCTGCAACGCTGCGTGCAACACTTTCAGTTTCATCAACAAGATCAGATCTTCCGGTATCCTTGCAAATTTGCTGCCGCAGCGCAAAAGTGACACCCGGCGTGGATACAGTCTCGGCTCTGGCGCCGTTATATACACACTATTTCGATCGTACATATTGCTAAGACTAACACTGTTTAGGACCACTCATTAGCTATTAAGAATGTGAGGCTGCAATGAAAGCGAGTCAGGGTTGAAGAACAAGTATCTCAGTCATTTTGTACAAGTGGTCTTCGTACGTAGCGGCTTTTGAGAGGGGACTGGGAGCCAGGGTTGCGGGCGTGATTCCATTCTCGTCCCCAGAGCCCATCGCTTCTCTTATCCTGCGGCGAGGAGAATGGCGCGATTCAAGTAAAGCAAACTGTTGTTATGCTTCGCTTTTTCTCAATCAATAATCCGAAAAAGAAGATATAAATTTTATAGTAGGCTAAGAGAAGAGTTGCAAACGAGAATTTTGGGATTATTTATAACGCTGAATTTTACGAATGGTACAAAAAGACTTAAGAAGTGCTGCAAAGACAGATTTATTAGCGAAATCAATCATGTTTTCTAAAAGCTAAATTTAATGTTTTAGGTTAATGGGCTTAGCAACTTAAGTAATGGCACTAATGGAAGCACAGCTCACCACACAGAGATAAATGACTGGTCCCTACGAACAGTACCCCCCGCCAATCTGTGGAACATTTCCCCCGATGTTGCAGCTACCTACAAAAGCTCCCCCTATAGTGACGATCTCAGTAGTCCTGTCAGCCAGTTAGGATTGGATGAACAGTTGATCAGTTCTACGTTTTTTATGGGTCCGTCCAGTGAGTATCATAATCAACATGATGAAAATCATTATGAAAGGATGGATATGGATGATGTTTCCATGACAAACAGAGGTTAGTAAATATAGTACGCGCATGCGCCCTAACCAGAGTAAGTGACAAGCTGCGCCTTCGTTCCCTTGACTAGCGGTCGGGAACTGAATTAATAATTATTAGAGGTTAGTTAACACAGCTAACGTATCACGCGTAGCCTGCAGTTCAGCTTGTGCAAGCAGCCAGTTTCAGCTCTGTACCCCGTACGATTAGTTCGAGATTACGAAGACGTGCTTCGATACTTATGAACATATATTTTATCTTTCCTTTGTAGCAAGCCTGATAGATTACATCGTGAACAAAGAACCAGTAAGTATACTTGGAAACTTGATATGAACACTGTAGTAGTAGTAACACTGAAGTAGTAGTAATACTGTAGTAGTAGTAGAAGTAGCAGTAGTAGTAGTAGTAGTAGTAGCAGTAAAGTGAAGTGAAGTGAAGTGAAGTACTTGCTTTATTGACATGATGTAAATTGTTACATACTATCAAAGCGACCTATTTTTACAGCATTGATTAATAGGGTTGATTTAAAGGTGTCTCAGGTTAGAGATATTTCCAATCACAATCACATGAAAAATCAAAATTACAAACGATTTAATAATACAGTAACGAGCGTGATGGTGGTAAAGATTAATGTATAAAGAATACAAACACCGTTCCATATCTTATAGCGAGATCAGCCATCTCTATTTACCAGCCTCCTGCAACCAGAGGTAGAAGTGCATCATGGTCGTGCGAGTTCTACAAACCCTGCGCATCCTTCCTGTTCGTTAACTGAGGTGAGATTATTTTGGAAGTCAAGTTGCATTTTAATACTAGCAGTAGAAAAAGAGACAGGAAAGAGAGAAGGGAAATCGCAAACGACAAGAAGGGGGCGAAGGGAACACGGTTGGGAACGGGAACGGAGAATGGGGCGGTGACTAGACTGGGACGGAGGATTAATTGGGCCGGGACGAGGACTAAGAATGGGGCTGGGACTAGAAAGTAGAGTAAGCTAAGGCTCGGGGCTCGATAGCTGGTTTAAAAAAATCAATTGCATGAGCTTCGATCCTTAATAGTTTCACACTACAGAATGAGTAGCAAATGATTCACAGTTTCACATTCACAGGAAAAGACTCAGCAAACCTATATTAAATCCGCAAGGGTGATAAATTTTCCCTCAATTTAAGCCACACATAAAAATAAGAACAATTTAAGAACAATTTGAGGCTCAAATCGCCAAAAAAATTAAGAACAATGAGCCTCGGCCAAATTTATTGGTTCTTATAAAAAAAGCGTGTTTTTGTAATCATCCTTTTGGATTCTCGACTTGAAGACGTTGTAACTTTGTAATGTTCATATCGTAGTAAAAAATAGAGTTATCAGTTAATGATAAATAGACACTTCTCTTGTTTTTCAAAATCCTTCCTAACAGACTAAGTTCTGTGATCCAATATAAACACTTTTAGAGCGGCAACCATGATAACTCACTCAATCTTTTTCAGCTAACAACAGCAGAGACTCAATCCATGGCCTTACAAACCAACCAGAATGGCTTCTGTGGTAAGAAACTACTCCTACTTTAATGTAAGAATCGCCACAAGATAAGACACAAAACGATGCAACACTTTCCGATTTCATATAAACGTTAAGCTTTAAAAACTCAGGTTGTATAACAAAATGAAATTTAAAAAAAATTTTTTTTTCAGCAATTCCTGATTAACATTTTTATTTGCTTATGGGAATCGAACCCACAACTCTCTGATTACCGGTCAGATGCTCTACCCACTGAGCTACAGAGACTCGCATGAGGAGCAGAATCACAGACGGGAATCG
>JANVCF010188678.1:0-10081 GCA_025388745.1 Hydrozoanthus gracilis
ATGTACATATCGTGCTCAAAACTGAGGACCTTTCACCCAATCACTTGGCTGTCTAAGTGTTTCGAATACTAAGCTACTCCTTTGTCTGGTACTATACCAAGCAGTATTTTGCTAGTTTCCGGCCGCCTAGAACAGCCAAATAGTTTGTACCAAAATGAGTTGCAAACCAAACCTCTGGTACCTCAGAACAGTGTTTATTGTTTTTTACCGCTGAATTTTTACTCAATCGCTTAGCAGTTAACGCGCTTTTTTATCATAACCTCCAGTAATTTTCAAGTCTGATTTAGTTGAAAACGTTTAATATAGACACCCATCTGAAGTGAATATTTATTGCGGAAAGTTAGGGAAGAGTTGGTGCGCATGGTCTTGTCAAAGGTGGAGAAACTTGTGGAAATTCCTGGTAGGTAGGAAGCCCGCTTTAATATAACTACAAGCGAGAAGAGATTTTGTTTTTGCTGCCGCTGTTGTGATTTTGCTTCGTTCCTTGCTCATTTCTCTGACGTTAACTGGCCTGTGCTGAAAATATGTGTCACCCACCATTATTATTCACGTTTCAATCAGGTTTTATTTTAGTCATATATTATATATACGTACACAAATGTAAATTTAAAATTGTTGTTTTTGTTAACCTTTGGTTGTAATTCGCTCGAGTCAGTACGAACAAACGCCACGTATTTCACTATCTAATTAGCATCTTCCTGTTTTCACTGGTTTGTCTGCTCTTGAACAAAGGATCGGAAGGGTGGCTAAGGAGGTATTGTCAACTTTTATTGAAGCTAATATCTTCTTAGCAACCGTCGCTTTCGGAATCGAGCAGCAGTTCAGTTTGTTTAGTTCCAAAATATTTTCGTTTTAGCTGCTAAGTGTCTCAAGTTTTAAGTATTAAACGACAAAATGTTGCACTTTTCTTTAATCAGTCCCTCTCAATAATTCGTAGAAATATGTTCTCAGTAACTCATGGCTGATTGAAACTGATTACATGTGTGTTCTACCGTAGCAGGCTACTTTGAATGGCAAGGTTTATAATCTGAGTAACTAAGTAATTCATTTGTCGTTGCAGCCTTGCATTCTCCTACTTACTTTGCTGGTTTAAACTCCAACACGAAGTCAAGGTATCTTCAGTTCTTGTGTTTGTCAATTGCGACACACTCGAACGACTCACGCCCATACTATTCATCGACATACTAGTAAATATGTTGATGCAATCACTAACGACCTCCGGCAATATCTGACAATAGAAACGTTAATTAAGCACGAGACGTCGGTGTTGCCACGGAGACCAACCGGAAATCAAATATCAGTAGTTGACAAGTACTTGCACACAATGCAAAAAACGTAGCACCGTGATGTAATGTCTAGGACATAGAATAACGTTTTGTTTTCTACAAGTCAAAAAGCGAAGCGCTGATTCATTTACTCATAGAAACCGAGCGATCGATTCTAGTCAAACTGCTTAGTTACAGAAGCACACCAGCTTACTTTCTTTGAACCCAATTTTGAACAACAGTATCTATTTTTTTCTGCAAAGCAAAGTATGTAAATGTCAACTTGCGGAGAGGACATAGAGCTCAACATACATGTTACTGTGCGCAAGCAGTTCTTTTTTGTGGTAAATTTTCGTGGTTTTAACAAGACTATTTATTCAAATAGGCCTGTTGTCTTCCTATATGGTTCCCATTAGCCACTATTTTGCTGCGCCCACAACAACATAGGACCAGCCAGCTTCCCAGCCGGACAAAAGTAATCATTGGGATTGAGCCCGCAAACAATAGCAAGATTTCGATACAAGGTCAATACAATAATTCTTATTTTAAAACTTGCAACGAAAAATCTTTACACAGAGTGAAAATTAATTTACGTACAAATTTTATTAATCTTATCTAGTACATATAAGGTCTATGGCTAATCAATCATTTTTAGGATTAAGGTTGAAGCTCCAAAACCGAATCATGGTTTGTGTACAGTTTGTAGTTGCAAAGAATACTGAACGGCAATGAAAAAGAGTTTTTGGTTAATTTGTTTGATTTGGGTGTAAACGTGTTCGATGAAATACTAGACTGATGATAAGAGGCTGATCCATAACAACCTCACTTTCCCTGATAGCGAGAGTCATCAAGGCCTTGGTTTGTGCCATATCCGCCTCAGATTTCGGCTTCTACTTGTTGACTGATAATTGGGAAAGTGGCACCGAATTTTGAAATTGGCCTTCGGCGTTTGCAAAGTTCCCGGTCGAAAGCATTATAACGAGAAATAATGCACACACTAGCTTGCTTGTCGAATAGCTTGGACAAAAACCAGAAAACAGTTATCAAGGCCTTGGTTTGTGTTTTTCACCTCAGCCTTTGGCTTATACTCGTTGAATACTTGTAAAACAGGCACCGGCTTTTTAACTCAGCCTTCGGCTTTTGAAAAATGTCTGCCTCAAGCGGCAAGGAGAAATAATATTAACCCCGGGCTTATTTGTCGAACAGGAATTCCGGTAGATTATATTGCACATTACTTTGTATCCATGTCACGTGTTATAAAAGCTCAGTTTTGACGCCATCTTGATTTGGCGAGTGTTGCTTGTTAAATACATCAAAAATTTGCGATCAAACAGTATAAGAACAGCTTAACTTATTACTTTAAAAGAGATTTTATGGTTGAACTTTCTCATGAACCGGATAACTTGATTTTGCAAAATGCTCGACCCAGGGCCGAAAAAACTGAGCTGTTACAGAAAAGAAAAACAGGCACGCAGCAATGTGTGGGATGTAAGAAAATAGCTGTTATTTTAGTTGAGCCCACTGCTCAGCGGATTTTCAGAGCACGCGAAAGCGAGGCTTTTGGGTCAACAAAAACAGCCGGTGTTTAAAATGAAATTATTCAGTTATCTTAGAGATTTGCATGCTTATATGTTATAATGAGGTCAAGTAGTGTACTAGTCCTCTAAGCTTTCGGTCGCTTCGATTTAATTCTTCTCGCTGTCGTAGGTGCTGTGTCAGATCCTCACATCATCTCTTGATCACGTTTATGTTAAGTTATCTTTTTGATTAGTAGTGTTTTAGATCTAATCAATTTGTATTTTGATTTTAAAAAGGAGCAACTCCTGACCAGTACAGAACACCTTGAGTTTTAGATAAATTGCAACTTTTACAACTCGTCTTTTACAAGCGTCTTACTTTACTGAATCTTTATTTGTTCGTTTAGAACGGAGAGTTGCCGCTTCATTTGGCAGCTAAGAATGGCAATTTAGAGACGGTGAAGTACCTGGAGGACAAGGACAAAGTAAGTATAATTTTGAACAAAAATAATGTTTAAAACCTGTATTTGATTGTCGGACAGGATTAAAACTAAAACGTTAACGTTTCAAGCAAAGCACAAAAAACACTCGTGCATGGTCTACGTCAGTTGGACAGCTGAAAGATTACAAAGTTCCTGCATGAGAATAACTGTGATAACAATATATTGGTAATGTTTTTCTAAGTCAGTACAATTTTCCGTTTAGAAAAAGCTTAGCTACTTCAATGAAAATTTATTGCGCTTTTGCAACTCGGTAGCAGGAGTCTTACTGTTTGTCTGCAAAATGGACGATTACCGGCGCTAATATCTCTGGTTTCCGTCGAAAGCGGATAAGACACTAGTCTAAAATATTCAATTACAAAATAGGTTCGTTAATCTTCCAAATATTATATAAAAAGATACTGTCCCAAAGGCTCTACATGGACTTATCTGCTCTGCATATAACATCCATGATCATTAAACAAGGTACTCTGTAAAAGATAATTTATATAGAGCAGGCTCGCGCACTTGTTTTGGATTGATAAGATTTAACACAGTTGCATCTAGATTATTGCAAAAAATACCAGTATCAATAAAATACCTTCCATACAGTACTTTCAAAAAGAAACACAAAGAACTCATTGTTACACATGATTAAGTTTTAATTTAAATACCCATCATTGTACTATGTTTTAATTATAAGTTACGTATGATAAGAATCGTTGTACAATAATTTTCTTCTGTCAGAGTAATTTCTTTCATGTGGTAGACATATTGGAAGATCTCAGTATCCAGAAAACATTCAAAATGTTCTGTGCAGATTGTCTTTTTAGAAAAACTTGATTTCTGCTCTTCTGTTCGAAACAAGTAGAACTTGATTAAATAGAAAACATGCTTCGGGAACATCCTCTTTGTTTAGACATTAGTAATAAAACTAATATTAGGTCTTATTGAACTTGTGAGAGAACCTGAATGGCTGACCGGCAAAATGACTCACCCCGTTGCAACGTCAGAAATCTCGTAAGCTTCGTAAAACAGCTTTACTCTTATTGAAAACAGCCAGTTACAATTGGTATGAAATGCAAATGTACCCAATGTCTGATCACAATAAATTGTAGAGAAAAATTTCTACAACTCTTAAACAAAACCCTACAATCAAAATAAGGAACTTTTTAAAGTAAAGCCGAACTAGTGCACCTTGCACAAGTTGTAACAAAATTTACCTTTTTTCCAAACGTATGGGTACCAATCGAAACATTGTTTCTCTATGTGTAAATATTATTGTTCAATTATTTTTAGTGAAGAAATGATTGAAAGGTCTGTGTTTCCTAAAATAGAAAAAACTGTACGTTGATCTGTTGCAACAGGAAAACCCTCAAGGATCACCTTTCCCACTGGGTGATGAAGTAATTAGTACCCAACATGCGTCAAGTAAGTTGTCTGTTATAAACTCATTTGGCTTCGCTTAAAGGTACATTAAATATCTACGTTTTTTGCTTTATGACTTTTGTTACTTTTTTATATTGAACATTATTCTCTTATCTATCTTTTTTTCTTGTTATTGTAACGATTTGAACTGATCTTAAGAATGTTTTTATGCTGTTGATAATAGTAATAAAAAAAATCATTGTAACAAAGTCCTGACGGAGCTAATTGACAAAATAAACACTAATACTATAGAAATGGCAATGATGGTGATATTCACCTGAAATTCTCGCTGCATACAAAGACCTTGAAGTAACACAAAGTTTGGTTGCGCAATGGTAAAATGTACGAGCAATGCCAAGTTTATAGTACTAAAAAGCATGAACGGTCAAAAATGATGGAAACCTGCGACTAAGAACTCCGGCCCTATTCTTACTTTTTCTGGCGATATTTTCCTTAGTAGTTTTTAAGAGGTAATCCCTTTGCAAACAGATTATGAAGCTAGAACTTGAATGGTGCTAATTAAAGCCTTATTTGTCATTACTTCTCCAAAACTTGTCAAAAGCATGACAGGCCGGTCTTCAATTACCCCAAATTACCGCTGTTGGTTTCAGCATACGAGTGTTAATTTTTAGTCCTTTACTTTTTTCAAACCTATATTTCTATGAACGTTTCTTTTTTTCTTGGCACCCATTTTACACCAGAAGCTGACCCGAGAAAGTTTGAAATGTTTGCGTCTTTTTTTATTTTGTAGTTATAACATTTTCAACTGTACCTTATTGTTTGAAAAAAAAATCTCTTGAAAAAAAAATATCCCAAGGAAAGTAGTTTTTGCGTAACACTTATTAAGTTGTGGTGTTTCCAGTTGTAAGGCAAGGTTTGTCAAGCTCCATGGATTGGGCTACAGTTGCCGGCGGCGAAGCATACGTGAAAAGTCTTTCATGCCACCTGTTTGGTAAAGCTAAAGGAGAAAATCCTTTGACGTTGGAGTTGTGTCTTGTTTGTAATTTTGAGGATGAAATCAAGGTAATACTCATTGTATAACTAAATATATATATATATAACAATATATAACTCTTGTTTCAGTTTGCTTTTGCAAGATTTTTGGTATTCACCGACCATTGTTTGCAAGAGTACCAAAACACTGCCACAAGCGACCTTTACCTTAGAGCATAATTTGTAACGTGGTTTGTCGGCTGACTGCTGAGAATGACTGAAGTTTTGTTAACAATTTACTTAAATTTCGATTTAACTGATGTTTTATCCACAAATTTGAAAAATAAAAGTCAGATTTTAGACGTTTTACATAAAATGAAGCTCACCCTGGCTTGGAATTGGAATAGGAAATAATACATAGCAATAGTGGCTAAGCCTTTTTTGTTCATAATTCTAGTTGAAGAAATCTCTCAGCAAAGTTCTTCATATTTGTATACGAGAACTGGAAATCCATGAATGAAAAAACGAAGCCGATGTGTTACTGAAGGATAAATCAATCAAGGAGCACATTTTGTAATAAAAAATTTAACACCTGGGTTTTATAGATGTTTACATAAGCTATTTAAAAGTTGTTTAGCTGCGTGCTCTTCAGGTTTAAGGTAAGATAAAGTCATTGCAAAGTTTTAAAGAAAAAATGGCACTATCTCTATTATTTCTACATCCACATGACAACCAAGAAGGTTCCAAGCTTAATCTCTAACCCTTACCTAGATCTTCGTTCTGTCACTACCAACACCACAAGTTCGGGAACCATAACTAAAAAGCAACTAGAAGCCCTTGCCACACATTTATGTTCAAGCTTGAGAAACAATTTGTCAACGTCCCTGAAATTAACATTCTTCGACAGATACATGAGTTTCACAAAAAGGAAAAAATATCTTCAAAGATCATCTTTTTTAAACTCAGATAGTTATACCATCTTAATTTTCGGTTTCCAACGAAAAAGTATCAAATTGTTTTCTGGACAAAGATGGAAAATTGAACACAATTGTATACAAAAAACTATTCTTATTATTTAAACTAACGTTCGAGTTTATTCAGCAGATGATCCACCGAACTTTTTGTGTGCGTGTTCGTGTTTATAGATTGCTTATTGGTCCTTTTCCTTACCTGTAGCCAAATCTTTTTTTATATTGTCTCAGTTTATTTACATGAACTGTTCAACATAAACATAACTTCGATAAGTTGACAGTGATTTGTTCTTGCAACTGCACACCGTTTATTGCTGCCTGGTCGACCGGTACATTCGATACCGCTTAATTTATCTTGTAAACTGTTGTTTTTTCCTAATAAGATGTTACAACAGAAAGCATCCAGGCTTGGCCTCATCGAAAGAACCCTTCCGACTACGATAAATGTGTCAAAAGGTTGCCCAGTTTCAATCACCAGTGCAGTGGAAACGGTTGATGGTTCACTTGCCTCAGTTGAGATTAATCCTACGACAAAGGTTTGTAGGCTTGTCTAAATTTTTGATCATTCTTTTATTGCTCCTTAACAGAGCAGAATTAAAACTAAAATCAGTGTCAAGACCAGATTTGGAATTTAAGATTTTAATTACTGCACTTAATTGCTCGTTCTTAATTCCATAGGAGGTTTTTCTGTTTAAGATACTTCACTGAAAAAAATGGAGACCAAAGTAAGATAATACTCAAGAATTTTCCTGTCAATGATATGTTCCACAATTAGAACGAACTGATCGGACTCTTTTTGCTGGGACAGTTCCTTCTTTTGGGCCCAAGGCTAGAGGTTATTGTGTCCAGGTCATTGCTAATATGGGTGTTTTCATGTCTTTTTAGGTCTTTCTTGCACCTGACTTGAACGGCCTTTGTAGACTGAATTGCAATTTTAACGTTGCTTGGTCCTCTCCCATTCCCGTTGGGACTTTCATCAAATTTTTAATAGATAACGGAGAAACGCGATATGTGTACAGATCAACAGTTAAACTGTATTGGGAACTGAAGGTAAGATACCGAGACCCAATCAAGCAAAGAAACAATATTAATCAAAACTAAAACTGTTGCTAGCTTTCAACAAGCGAATTTAAACAAAAGATGCGTTAACTCTAGGAGTTGATTATGTGTTTGCATTCATAGATCTTTTAACTACACTTTGTTCTTGAACCGATTCGATTCGGTGCAGCGCTTAGAAACGAATGAATTGTTTTGAAAACGAATTAGCTAGCGAGTTCCACATAATCCTTTTTAAAATATACTTAGAATAATATAAGATATCTTGCAATGCCATATTTGCCAAAAAACGATTGTATCGATAGTGCTTGTGAACATTATTTCATACTAGTATTATTTTATGAGGTGGCCTCGTCACCAACTGTGATTTTCAGATGTACTCGTGACACGTAAGAGGTAAAGCTAGTAGTAAATGGAAAATACGGGAGTGCCGGCGTCCGATAGGGGGGTCAACTTGTGACGGTAACGATATTGTTGTCCTATTCTTTGTATGAAAACTGAGGTTTATTTATATAGCACTTTTTTATGGTTCTTTTTCAATGGGAATTGTACATGGTTAAGTGCCTTGTTTTGTACGTACAATATTTTACAGAAACGAATCATTAAACCAGACTAAGTTAAATCCACTGTTCTTCTTCATCCAGTTTAATGTTCGTATTTGTGCTCATTTTTGTGGCCAACTGAAAATAATTTCGATCGCTGCTGCTTCAGTATACTTGTTGTAACAATAGCTCATTCCACATGTTACAGTATAAAATCATGTCCTTAATCTTGAATTACACTCTAGACCCCGACGCTTCGAAATCTCAAACCCGAACCACGTGTTGATTTTATTAACTTCTGATTTTTGTAACTGAGTATTTTTGTACACTGCCTTCATAGACATGCTTGTGGGCAGACAATTTGGGAAAGTAGGACGATTAAGTTTCCCTGAACAAATAGGTATAGTTTAAGAGCTGATTCGTTCCAGCCTTTATTTCAAAACTGAGTGTTTTTGTACCACGTTTACACTGCCTTTACAGATGTCTCTGTAGCCAAATAATTAAGGAAAGAAGATTTTAAGTTTCTGTAAAGAGCGTTGTAGAAGGAAGGTAGTTCGATTCTGATTTTTACTGAAGCTCACTGAAGAGTGAGTGCTTCATTGTGATTCGGTATTCACACAGTATAATCATGGCTGACGAGGTTAATGAGCATGAACCTACCAGTCCAACAACACAAACCCAGCGGAGGATTGTAGTGAATTCAATGTTTTTAATCTTTAAAAGTTGAATAAATGGGATAGTTTAACTGCTGTTTCCATAAAGCAAAAGATGATTCTAGTGAACTAAGAGGAAATTGAAGATGATGGACTATGTGGATAACCACTTAGGTTAGAGTCCGCATCTTCCAACATTGATGCCCTTATTGATGAATTCACTGTAAATGTTAAACCTGCTCAGCCAAAAATGAAAAACTAGCGGTTAAGGAACTTATCAAAGGCAAATTACCAAAGACAAAGCTCGGCGAGCTTTTAAAGAAGTAGCCACGACAAGAAAATTACTCTCTGTTAGTAGCACCTAAAGTTAAGAAGGCAGTTTGCAGCTTACTTATATCTAGTGCGACAGCCTTGGAAAGAGCACTACAACGGGCTCAATATTTGCGATAAGGTAAAAGGTGATTTTAAAACCCCCCTTACCCATCCACAAATTTCCCGTTTACAAACAGCTTACCTACTCCAGTTAAAATGTCTTGAGTTTTGTCTGTAAAATAGATGGTTACCGACGCTATAATTTCCGGTTTTCGTCGTGTTTTAAAAGCGGGTTACTCCTCCTGAACAGGACATTAATGTATCGCAAGTTAGCCCCCAGCAGAACTGCCACTCATTATTTATACAGTTTAGTCGGCCTAATCTTGCTAAAAGGCACATCACAGTGATCTGGCCGGGGCTCGAATTTGTGTCAAACACGCCAACTTCTTGGCCACCGCACCGCCGACAATCAAACTTTAAACAAAGCACTTGCATTTTCCTAAAAGTAAATCTCATGGTCTACGTAAGTTTTCCGTGAGCTTTACATTCGTTTTACTTTGTTTAGAATTTTATTAAGTTATCTTTTTGGCTAGCAGTGTTATAGTTTATCAATGCAATACTGGTTTTAGAGAGTTGTGTTGTTCCAATAGAAGCATTTTCGGTTTAGATGTTGCAAGGTTTCCAATTAGCAGTGGAAACCGGCATTCCGTTATTTGACCAATTAAACCATAGGTTTCCCAAACGTAAAAGTCTATTTTTTTATGCATCTACGAACCTTGTATGACCGACTTCATGTACTTGTTGTTAGCTAATACGTAAGTAACAGCTACTGTATAAGAGAACGTATTTTTCAGATTAAAACCCGAGGGTTATGCTGGTAATCTACCTTTAACACCGTATTTTCGGACCGAGACCCGCGGGTTAT
>JANVCF010188689.1:0-10080 GCA_025388745.1 Hydrozoanthus gracilis
AGATAACTTATGCAAAAATCCCGAAACAGTTTCGGGACGATCTTTAAGTTTGTTTTCGGGACTCTATTGTTTGTCCCACACGAATCCCTAGATCCCGAATCCCGAAGCGATCGGGATTGGGTATGAATCCCGAGGACCGTACTGTAGTTTACTTTAGGGGCGGGTTGTTATGTTGGGTTAGTAGTTTACTTTAGGGGAGGGTTGTTATTTTGAGGGAGTAGTTTACTTTAGGGGAGTGTTGTTATTTTGGGTTAGTAGTTTTTTTAGGGGAGTGTTGCTAATTTGGGGAGGAGTAGTTTACTTTAGGGCAGGGTTGGTACTTTGGCGGAGTAGTTTACTTTAGGGGAGGGTTGTTATATTTGGGGAGTAGTTTACTCTAGGGAAGGGTTGTTTCTTTGTGTGAGGGGAGGGTTGTTATATGGGGAGAGTAGTTTACTTAAGGGGAGGGTTGTTACTTTCGGGAAGTAGTTTACTTTAGGGGAAGGTTGTTACTAGGGGGGAGTAGTTTACTTTAGGGGAGGGTTGTTATATTTGGGGAGTAGTTTACTTTAGGGGAGTGTTGTTACTTTTGGGGAGTAGTTTACTTTGCGGAGGGTTGTTACTTTGGGTTAGTAGTTTACTTTAGGGGAGGGTTGTTATATTTGGGGAGTAATTTACTTAAGGGGAGGGTTGTTACTTTGGCGGAGTAGTTTACTTTAGGGGAGGGTTGTTATATGGGGAGAGTAGTTTACTTAAGGGAAGGGTTGTTACTTTCGGGAAGTAGTTTACTTTAGGGGAAGGTTGTTATTTGGGGGGAGTAGTTTACTTTAGGGGAGGGTTGTTATATTTGGGGAGTAGTTTACTTTAGGGGAGGGTTGTTGCTTTTAGAGAGCAGTTTCTCTTAGGGGACAGTTGTGACTTTAGGGGAGTAGTTTACTTTAGGTGGGTGTTGTTATTTTGGGATAGTAGTTTGCTTTATGGGAGGGTATTTACTGTCGGGGAGTAGTTTACTTTAGGGGAGGGTTGTTTTTTGGGAGTAGTTTACTGTAGGGGAGTGGTGTTACTTTTGGGGGAGAAGTTTACTTTGGGGGAGGGTTGTTATATTTGAGGAGTAGTTTACTTTAGGTAAGGGTTGTTCTTTTTGGGAGTAGTTTACTTCAGGGGAGAATTGTTACTTTTGGTAAGTAGTTTACTTTAGGGGAGGGTTGTTATTTTGGTGGAGTAGTTTACTTTGGGGGAGTGTTGTTATTTTGGTGGAGTAGTTTACTTTAGGGGAGTGTTGTTAATTTGGGGAAGAGTAGTTTACTTTAGGGCAGGGTTGTTATTTTGGGTTAGTAGTTTACTTTAGGGAAGTGTTGTTAGTTTGGGGAGGAGTAGTTTACTTAAGGGGAGGGTTGTTGTTTTGGCGGAGTAGTTTACTTTAGGGTAGGATGTTATTTTGGGAGAATAATTTACCTTTAGGGAGGGTTGTTAGTTTTGGGTAGTAGTTTTCTTTTGGTAAGGGTTGTTTTTTTTGGAGTAGTTAACTTCAGAGGAGAATTGTTTCTTTGGGGGAGTAGTTTAGTTTAGGAGAGGGTTGTTATTTTGGGGAAGTAGTTAACTTCAGGGGAGGGTTGTTATTTTGGGTTAGTAGTTTACTTTAGGGGAGTATTGTTAATTTGGGGTGGAGTAGTTTACATAAGGGGATGGTTGTTATTTTGGCAGAGTAGTTTACTATAGGGAATTAAGGATGTTATGTTGGGGGAATAGTTTACCTTAAGGGAGGGTTGTTATTTTTGGGGAGTAGTTTACTTTTGGTAAGGGTTGTTCTTTTTGGGAGTAGTTTACTTCAGGGGAGAGTTGTTTCTTTGGAAGAGTAGTTTACTTTATGGCGGGGTGGTTATTTTGGTTTGGTAGTTTACTTTAGGGGAGAGTTGTTATTTTGGGGAAGTAGTTAACTTTAGGGCAGGGTTGTTATTTTGGGTTAGTAGTTTACTTTTGTGCAGAGTTGTTCATTTGGGAGGAGTAGTTTACTTTAGGGAAGGGTTGTTATTTTGGGGAAGTAGTTAACTTTAGGGCAGGGTTGTTATTTTGGGTTAGTAGTTTACCTTAGGGGAGTGTTGTTACTTTTGGGGAGTAGTTTACTTTAGGGGAGGGTTGTTATTTTGGGGGAGTAGTTTACTTTAGGGGAGGGTTGTTGCTTTTAGGGAGTAGTTTCTTTCAGGGGACAGTTGTGACTTTAGGGGAGTAGTTTACGTTAGGGGGGTGTTGTTATTTGGGGGGAGTAGTTTACTTTAGGGGGGGTTGTTATTTTGTGGGAGTAGTTTACTTTAGGGGAGTATTGTTAATTTTGGAAGGAGTAGTTTACTTTAGGGGAGGGTTGTTATTTTGGCGGAGTAGTTTACTTTAGGGAAGGATGTTTTTTGGGGGGAATAGTTTACCTTTAGGGAGGGTTGTTAGTTTGGGGGAGTAGTTTACTTTTGGTAAGTGTTGTTCTTTTTGGGAGTAGTTTACTTCAGGGGAAAGTTGTTTCTTTGGGGGAGTAGTTTACTTTAGGGGAGGGTTGTTACTTTCGGTTAGTAGTTTACTTAAGGGAATGGTTGTTACGTTTGGGAGGAGTAGTTTACTTTAGGGGAGGGGTTTTTGGGGGGGAATAGTTTACTTTAGGGGAGGGTTGTTACTTTGCGTTAGTAGTTTAATTTAGGGGAGGGTTTTTTCATTGGGAGAGTAGTTTACTTTAGGGAAGGGTTGTTACTTTGGGTTAGTAGTGTTAGTTAGTAGTAGTAGCTAGGGGATACAAGAAAACATGTATTTAACTGACGTATATTTGCAGTAAGGGTGTTGTTCAAGCCATGGTGGCTGAGCTGTTAGACTACCTATATTTAACTAACATGTGTTTGTTGTTAGAGCTGTTGAACAGCGGTAGTTGGAAGGATCGTTCCGAAGGATGTCAGGTCATCCCTAAACTGAATGATGTGGAACGATTGGAACAAGGATGTCAGGATTGCAGCTGCACAAGCACTCGGCAAGACAGGAAACGGCAAGGTGGGAAGTTTGTTTACAAATTTATAGGTGAGTGGAGTGTACAATTGTTGTTTACGCATATGCAAAGCTTACAGGTTTGCATTTTGAAGTACTCTGGCACGGTACGTTTGCTCCTTAGCTCCTCCTGCTGCTGGTTGTGAACTAGCTGTAACTTAGAGTTATATTATAGATAATAATTATTCATCATTTTAACAATTTTCCTTTAATTCACAATTAATTATTTTTGGACATCATGAGATCATCTGAGTTGATTATGTAGGCAAAGCTCCAGTTCAAAACCAGCACTGCACTGATGAGTCTAAGAAGGCCGAAACAGAGGCTGTCTTCGGTTAGATTAGTAATATCTATAAAAAAGTTTGTTTTTTGACAAGGGTAAACTAAAAACAATAGATTGTATTGGACGAACAGTATAGCATTAGGCATGAGAGATAAAACAGCGTTGTGTGCATTTCTAGGCAAGAATTAAAAATGTTTTGTTGTAGCAGAACACTGCAAGTGTTGAGAGAAATTGGGGCAAAGAGCACAACTTGGGCTTTTTTATTATCATTATCAACATCATTATATTGAACAGTCATATTGTAATCTCTTTTAGTGAATTATTCCCATCATTACCACCACCATCGTCATCATCATCGCCATCGTTACCACCATCATCATCATCATAACCATCTTTACCACCATCATCATTACCGCCATCATAGCCATCTAATCACTTAATGTCTTCTATTCAGGTTGTTCATGATGCTTTACGGGATCGAATTATGACCGGGACGAGCGAGATCAAGTGGATGCTTTGAAAAAGGTTAGGAAAAGATGTATATCTAAGAGGAGCAGCATTTTTAAAATCCTTTTAAAGTGCCTATGACATGAATTACTTTGTTTCGTCAGTGGACAGACCTTTCTAAATGAGGAACAGCCGTGATTTTTTTTGTCAAAATCCGTTAATTTCATCGAGTTTTCCAAACCTATAGGTTATTGAAATTATCCAATTTTTTTTTTTAGATATGCAACACTCCACAGTCAGTTTCCATATATGGTCAATTCGAGTTTGCCTTTCTTTCTCTTTACAAATGCACTCACATTACACTTTGTCATAACTATTGTTTGCGACATCTAAGCCGGTGTTAGTTTAGTCAGATTTGTTAACAAAGGACTCATACAGTGACCTTCATTTTGTTTGTTACTAAGTTAGATCGCAATTGAATAATTCATCTCAGCATGCCCACAGCTATATTGCACTGTAAGTATTTACCCGGGGTGAAACTTAAATTCTTGTTTACCGTAAAATTCGCAGCTCTAGTCAGTGTTGGTGTCGTAAATGAAAAACTGCACGAGGTCCTACAGTGGGCAATACGCTACGAGAAGGTAGCCGCTGTCCGTGCAGTAGCTTGTAACGCGGTCGCTGCCCTTGGTATTACTGATGGACGACTACTTAGTTTGACTTTGTAAAGAGGTAATGTTACTACCAAAGCATTTGATTAGCTATCGGTAAAATGTTTCCATTCCATGTCGTTTATTGCTTGTATGCTTTGGAAAAGCTTGTTCAGCGAGAAACTTTAGACAACAAATAGAAGTACAGGGAAAGACTGGTCTGGAAACGGTTTACTTCGTGCTCTGTTTTAGCACAAGACTTTCACTTGTCAGTAGATTAGTTGAATTTATTGGAAATGTTTCGTCTTTCCTAGTGCACGTCACTGAGTAGAATGAACGTGATTATCAAGTGTTTACATCAGTTCCTTAGGATCAGTAAGGGAGATTTTAAGTTAAAAGCAGTTTAGAAATTCTGTGCAAATTTAAGTGATGAAAAAAAAGTATGCTTTAAGCTTGTATTGAAGAGTTTTTATAATTGGTTGTGAGCCCCCACTCACACCCGTCAGTATTTAAAAGGGTAAACTAAAAATTAGACCTTACGGTTTCTATCGTTTGATTTTTACTCTCAAGGGAAGCCATCTTGGCATTAGAGCATCTTGGTGTGGAGCCAACTGGAGATGTGGAGATGTTTCAAGCTATCAGATGCGAAGTCCAAGCTCGATGCACTCGGGACGCCATAGTAGCACGTATCTTGAATGAAGATCACCAGGTGAGACTTTTGGTGTCTTCCAGCTTTGGTTCTTCTTTATTGCTTCCGTTTTACTAGATTTTAATGGGTAAATTGTCGTCAAATGACTGGGAATCCCAAGTTTTATTCCCGACTGGGAAGCGAAAACTCGTTTCCTGACTGTGAAGCCCAAATTCGTTTTCTGACTGGGAATCCCAAGTTCGATTCCTGGCTTGGAATCCAAAGTTCGATTCCTGGCTGGGAACCTGAAGCTCGGTTCCTGACTAGAAATCCAAAGTTCTGTTCCTTATTGAGAACCCAACGTTTGATTGCTGACTGGTAATCAAGTTCAATTTCTGACTGGGAGTCCCAGGTGTGATTCCTGCCTGGGAATCCTGACTGTAACACCTAACTTGGAATCCGTAATTGACTCATGATTGGGAATCCCAAGTTCGATTCCAGACTTGGAATCCCAAGATCGGTTCCTGATTGGGAATCCCAAGTTTTATTCCTGCCTATGAATCCCAAGTTTGATTCTTAAATGGGAATCCAAAGGTCGGTTCCCAACTAGGAATCCCAAGTTCGTTTCCTGGTTGCCAGGGAATCCAAAGTGTAATACCTGCTTGGGAATCACAAAATGTATCCCTGCCTGGAATCTCAAGTTCGATTTCTGCCAGGGAACCCGTTGAAAGTGTAATACCTGACCCGGACTCTCGGGTTTGATTCCTGAGTGGGAATCCAAGTTTGGTTTCTGACTGGGCATGTCAAGTTGGATTCCTTACTGGGACTCCCGGGTGTAATACCTGGTTGGGACTCTCAGGTTTGATTTGTTACTCGGAATCCAAATTTTGATTCCAGACTGGGACACCAAAGTTTGATTCCTGTGGCAATGCAATGTAAAGTTTGATTCCTGGCTGGGATTCCAAGGTTTGATTCCTGACTAGGAATCCCAGGTTCGATTCCTGGCTGGGAAACCCTAGTTCGATTCCTGACAGGGAATCCAAAGTTTGACAACCATGACAAACCATGGCCCTTGTTTAATCTGTCGTTGCTTTAGATTTGAACGTTTTTACTAGGACAATTACAAATTACCAATTGCAATTAGTTCTTCATGCGTTCAAATTCAAGAAGTCGTGTTTACAGAGCATTGCCATGAGCTCGAAGCCATGCAAGACTAAAAAAGAAAATGATAGTTGTGCTCTGTATTACTAAAAGATAATTATTTGAGTCCTCATCAAACGTCCAATAAAAAATTGTCTTTTGACTTTAAACTTCCCTTTCCGGCGGGCAGATAACGCGTATTAGGCCAAAAAACGCGTAAATATTTTCTAAATTTAACCTCATTGCATCAAATATAAAGTGAATTTTCTGCACTTCTTTTGCAATAATTCCCGTCTTTTTTGCTGACGAGATATAGCTGCGAGAATTACTTTTGAATTCCAACAATCTATTATTTTGAAAGGTTGAATACAGAGAAGATTTCAAGAAATACTTAACAACCGACGATGAAGAGGCCAGAAAAGTTACTGCCCCTAGTTTAAAACTGGAAAAGAACCTAACTTCGCGCGTTGTCAGCTAGGCATCAAGTGGAGGATGGGACCCTATTCTGGCAGGCTATCAAGCAAGGGAAATCATGTCACGTGCTCCAACTCCTGGCCACCTGCGCATGGCGTGGTCCATGGATTTGAACAGCGCATCTTCGAAAAACAGCTCAGTTTTAGGCTCAAACGACTGGGATAAGTTCTCTGATAATGATGAAAGCAGGACTGTTGTTGCAAAAACAGAAATCGATAAAAGAGAAGTAGGGGAAAGCACTAGTGAAATAATAAAGAACAGCATACAACAGCCTGGCTCTCCAAAGTTAGAATTGGGAACTACTTTACCAGAACACGACAGAGAACAAGCAATAGAAAATGGTACTTTTATGCGACCGCCATCGGAGAGGAATGAACCTGATATATTTCCAGTTGGCAGTGACAAGGACTCTTTTACTAAAGACCGTGAGTCAAACAAGAACGATCCCGAACTGTTGGCGCTAGCAGACGAAGGAACTTACCAAGCCCCTGAGATTGGGGAGTTTGCTCTGGCAACGCCAGCCGAGGGAAGGCCTGTCGTCAAGTGAAAGCTGATAGTTGCAAAAAATTTTTAGACAGCTAGTTCTGATCTTATCAGACAGACGTTTTTACTGAATTTTTATTGAAGTAGAAGATGTTAGAGAATACTAAAAGAAATTGAATATTCTGTAAGCGTGGACTTTTTTAGTTGTCAATTTATTGGCCTTTACTCAGCATGGAAGTCGACGTTGACAGTATTTATTAATAAACGTGATCCATTGGAAAGTGCTAGGCTTAAAATGGTTGCGATTGCCGTTGAAACAGGATTCAGAGGGTGAATGCAGCGCCTTCCCCCATATAAACCATATGTGCTTGTGGGAATCCGAGTTCGGTCACGATGGTCATGGAATTGAAAACGCAAGTGAAGTTCGTTTCGTTTCGCCCTTCATCCTTATGAGAGCTTTTGCTAAAGTTTTGTTGAGATTTCAGGGAAATTTTTTACCTTCTTCGTTTTCACACCTTTTCGCAACTTCGCGTCTTATAATGCCGGGCGTCGGAACCGGCGGGCACTGGCCCCCCAATAACTTTTTCGTTTAACGCAATAACTTTTGAATAGGAGTTTCAGATCTTAGAACAAAGTATAAAAATTTTCACTGTGACCCCCCCCCCCAATATTTCTTTGCTTCCGGCGCAGATGCTTGTGCGTTATTTATACCTCTACCGTACATTATGTTTCGTTTTAATTTCCCTCTGTTTTGAAAATGAATCAACGAAATGTTATGGTGCTGAAGTAATTAGATACTTTGTTCATGTTTGTTATATGATACAATTCCATACATGAATATTCCACTTGTTTCGTTTCATGTCTCTTTGGAGAGTGAGTGACAACTGAAGGTGACCATCGCCAGGCTCATGTCCTTTTATAGCGCGGTTCCTCGTTTAACTATGTTTCTAGTCCTAAATATATGTGGCTGTGGCTGAAATTCTCAATATAACTAAGAATCTCTAGTCTTTCAGTACTCGCTTACATCGCCCCATCGACTGGCGAACTATGAGAGTTTTGAGGTAATTTCCTTCAACTCGTTCCTGTCTCTAATGGTTGGCTTCTCTCGAAAAACCATTGCACTTAAGATACTTGAGCAGTTCCCGTCGAAACTGCCTCTTTCTAAAGCAGTAAATTAGAGGATTCAACACTGACGCTGCTTGGCAGAGAAGCGATGCAAGAATTCTTGCAGTGTACATTGCTTCATTTTCTGGTAATCTCGTGCGTAGACCGTTGATGACAGTAATAGGCAAGTAACTTGGTGAAAACGCCACGACAATTATCAACGCATCTTTGGACGTTTTGATATTCTTTACAAACTGTCGCGTGTAGTTAGAGGTCACATTGTTTTGCTGTTGGATAACTCTAGTCTTGTGCTGCTTTATGACTTTGTGTATCTGGTACTGATGTATGGAGATAAGTCCAAAAGGAATTACGTGGAACAATAATATTATAATGATGGCATAAGTTGCGTTGCTGTTTTTAAAATCATGTTCACAAATAGAAATTTTCCCCACCCATAAAACGGACCAGCTGCAAAGACGAAACATACGGTCCACAAAGTTACGACAGCTGTTACTTTCTTCGCGGTGATGTTATCCCTGAAAGTCATTGGTTTCAGGACGGCACTATGGCATTCCCAAGTAATTGCACATAAAAGAAGAATCGTTGTGAACGCAAAGCACAAGAGGAGGTATGCAACTGCGTCGCGCCAGGCCTCTTCAAAAATCCATCGTTTACAAATCTTGCTGATTGCAAGGAAATTTACTGAAGTATGTAAGAGTAAGTCTGACAAAGATAAAATGGACAAGAGGAAATAGTGCATGGTACGAAGCGTTTGTCTTGTAGCAACTAACAGGATAACAAGCAGATCGCCAACACAGCCAAGAGCAACAAATGATAAACAAATTCCTCCTTGTACTGGACCGGGGATCATCTTTCATCCTTTTCCGTTTATTAAAGATATCTGTAACTTGGTTGTCAGCAATCGGCTAGCGCCCGAAACGCCTTAAAACTGCTTTCAACAAAGATTCGATCAAACCAATATTTAAGTTGGTCACCAAATCAAGGCTTGAGAAAGTTTAGCTTTTGATGCTGTTGTGATTAAGGCAAACATACATTTAAGACGATCGTCCTTTCAGTTATTTTAGCTGGGACATGGAAATTGCATCGAACATTAAACATTGAAACTGTTCAGTATATGTATTTCGTCAAATGAGCTAACAATTAAAGACACCTGTTCTTAAAAGCAGATGATTGGGACTCTTTGGTTTTTAAAGCTGTTTTCTTTTACGTATTATAATAATGACAAAACTAAGCTTACTGAGTATATTTATTTGCGATTAGGCGTTGTTGAAAAATAAATTAGCAAAAATTTAGAGGCTTATTAAATACAACTCCAATTTAAGTCTTAGTTTTTTAGTTCAGGCATGTCAAACCAACATCAGGCATACACTTTTGTCAAAAATTTTCTTGTTTGTTCTGTAGTTGGTAAAAATCCACAAAGCCATACTCTTTCGTGTAGTTAGGAAATACTGTAGTAAACATATAATTGCACAATATGTAATTTACAATTATGTCTCAATGTACACTGAAACAAATCTCGAGTTTGATATTGCGAACAATTCCAAGACTAAGTTTGTCATAAAGATCCTGCATAACAGACCGATTAAAAATCTTGTACAAGTTGAAAAATTCGCACAGTAATTTATCCTCAGTGATCTCCAATGGAAAAGCCTGAAGTTTAAACAATGAGTTTCAAGGGCAGACTTCAATTAATGTCTCTTATATCTCACCCATATTGTCAGCCAAACAAAAGCTCCGCATACAGAACTGCCTTTAAAAGTTTTAATTGACAGGAAGTACTAAAGAAAGAAAAATCTAATTAACGCTATGTTTTCTGTTTCTTTGACTCGCTCTGCAAGCTAATACAGACTCTTGAG
>JANVCF010188722.1:1250-13871 GCA_025388745.1 Hydrozoanthus gracilis
TGTTTATGTTTATGTTTGTTTTGGTGTCAGGGTGATGTTGGAGCATGCAAGTTCTTATTTTTCTATTCTGTCACCTTCATTAAGATCAATACAGTATACAATATACTTTTTTGTAGTCCTCTGCTCACCTTGGTTTCTCCATGCCTTTTGCCTAACCCTATTTCTCAAGTAGTTTTTCTTGAATAATATTGGCTATTTAAGAGCTCATCATCTCTAAACTCTCTAGCATGAATAAATCGAGAAAGAAAGAAACCTCTGCTTTCTGGAAGATTTGTGTTTGGTTCTGTTTGCCCAAAGTTGTGTCTTTTTGAAAGACAGTGACGGAAAATTACAACAATAAAGCTGTCATTTTCTCCTCTGGTGTCACAGAATGAAACAAAGTGGTCTTGTTTTTAGATCGATTTTAAATTAGGTGGAAGAAACAATCGTTTTACTCAAATTGAACAATCTTTTGATTGAGTTTATGTAACTGGTGCTCAAATAAGAAACCTTTTTATCCAAACTGATGGAGTCCAAATTTCTGATTAATTTTTCTAGAACCTTTGTTTGTAAGAAGCTTAGAGGTATTTATGCTTAACAAAACTATCCAACAATAAATCTCTTGACTGTAAAAACCGCTTTTTCTTTGTCGCATCACCAATCTTTTTGATGTTGGATCTCTGTATGTTTTACAGCTCTAGTATGTGCCCCACCCCAGGATGTGATGGCTCTGGTCATATCTCTGGCAGGTTCACATCACACAGAAGGTAACAAAATCTTTAAAACTTGTATTTGTGTAGAGATAACCATTTTTTCTCTTTTACTGGTCTAGTTAAACTGAAGTCATAAAAAAATAATAAAATTATTGCCCACAGTCTGTACTGTGTAAGACCTCTTAAGATATATTAACTTGAATATATGAGAATAGGAGGAAAACAAGTTTTTGCAGGTCCAGGTTTGTTTAAAACGTTTCGTCAAAAACAGCGTTCATTTCTTAAAAATATAAATGTTTAGATCATGAGGAATTTTGTTAAAATGAAAAGCTATTTCAAAGTCTACTTTTTTGTTTCAGAGAATATCACATTTATGATTAGACAAAGAAAGTTTTCGTCATGATTTAAGAACAGTATCTTGGCACATTGGAAATAATTTTCGCTTGATAGATGACCAATGTTATTACAGGGACTTTTTCTTAATTGTATTTCGGTGCCTGTGCTCCAATTAAAAGAACGAGAGAGAGAAACTGACGTACCACATGTGACTTTGGAATTGAAGGAGGCAAGTAGGAAAAAACATAGATATGCAAAAAAAAGGTGCAAAGAACCTTATGCAAGAAACCGGTGGTGTTAAGAACAAATGGAGGAATACAGCTACTTATGTAGGCGTAAAACAATCAGAGAATACTGGAAAAGAAAAGTTGACGACTTTAACAAAAATCCAGCAGAATTTCTTTAAATTTGCATTTGCCGAACCATAACCTTCGGATGTATATAAGCCAAGCTCAGGCTGTTGATGTTTCTCGAGCTAGATAGATCAGTTTGATTTAAACTTGTTTAAAGGTTATAAATTAGCAGCAGATTTAAATGAAATGCAAATTTCTTCGAACCATACATGACGTCACCAGCTGAGAATTTTAAATGTTAATATCTCAAGAAATAACCATAAAAGTTTTTGACAATTTTTTCACCGCTATTCCTCATTTAGCAAGGTCTACCCACTGAAGTAATACAGTTTTTTACTTTGCACTTTAAGGACGTTGAGTTTAGTTGTTAAATAAAATGTTCATGTATTGTTCTATGTCCCAGAAATAATATTTTATACAAATTCTTAAAAATTTGCAATTGACGACCAAAGTTGTTTCAATTAACAGACACCATTTTGGAAGATACAGTAAACAAACTTTTCTTCCTGCTAAGTGTTAACACATTAGTGTCTTTTTTGGGGTAAATCCTATGTTCTTTAGTTTGAGAGCAAAATCCAATGGAGGATTGGGCGTTGGCCACCATTGGTATCATCCTTGATAATGCCTCCATGGAAAACATTTTCAACCAAGTTTGACTCGATAGAGCCTAATGTCACAAGATTTGTTACTACCTATGGCATTTGCCAGAACTTTAAGAAGAATATGAATTACCTCAAGACCGTACAATTTAGTCTTGATTGAACTCTGTGACAAAATCTGTTCCTGTGTCAAACTGATTATAATAGTCACTGAATGCAACATGTTCCTTCCAACAAAGGCAGAGCAGATTCTCAACGAAAATTGATGTAGCCAGCCTCTTGAGACAAGAATGAATAAGGCAATAGCCATCTCCTTGGCTCTTTGATGTTTTGAGCTTTAAATTGATCAGAAATTTCACTGTTGGATGCTCAATTCTAAAATAAAACTCGAAAAATGCACGAGGTGTGGCAGATAAAACAATGAAAAGGTTGATGGAAACCAATGTTGAAATGGTACTCAAAGAGTGAGCAAGAGTCATGCTGTGGTTACAAAAAAAGCCCAAAAGATTAAGCGTCTCTGAACTGTAAGGAAAAGGGCTGTATAAATCTAATTTTATATTTTATAAAATATAATATATTATATAAGATAACAAAAAAATCATTCCTGGCTCAGTTCTGATAGTAAATCTAAAATAGTTTTCAATTTTTGAATGTGAGGCAAAACAACTTAGACATGAAGCGAAACTACCTAGGTTATGGGGCGAAATGACGTGGAGCAAAATGATAATAGGGCGAAATGCCTGGCACTATTACTACCTAATTAAGTCCTTATTAAAATAAGTTTAATCCTGGCTTTCCTGGTTTATTAAAGTTATCGTCATGCAAGACTTGGATAGAAATTGAATCTCCAAACATGGTTCTACGTCAAGACGCAGTGGCTGAGTGGTTAGCGTGTTTGACTTGTAATCCTAGGGTCGCGAGTTCAAGTCCCGGTCAGAACACCGTGTTGTGTCCTTCAACAGGACACTTTACCTGACTTTGTTCCGGTCAACTCGGCTGTATGAATGAGTACCAGTTGCCAGGAGCTAACCTGCGGTAGATTAGTGTCCTGTCCAGGGAGAGAAAAAGACTCTCATCCGCTGAACACTACTCACACAAACCGGAGATAAGCGCCAGCCCTATTAGCCACTTAGGATCGAGAAAGGGTTTAGCTTTTAATGTGGCTCTACAATGCAAGGTTGTTATGGTTACAGTAGGAGCATCACAGAAAGCCCTAAACTGCCAAAATGACATCTCTATAATGTTTACCTCAATTTTGTTGTATTTGGAGTAACTTCTGAAAACAGACAATCATTTTCCTTGCAGTCTGTTTGGTTGTCCACTCGCTGCAGAAAACAAAAAAACACAGACCGCAGAGAAAGAAGGAGAGAGCACTAGACAGACAGCAGAAGATGCAACACCTAGGAGGAGACCCGGAAGGCCTTCTGCAGCTAAAATGCCACCGACCCCACTCTCACCCACATCCCCAAAGAAACAACCTCTTCCTCCAGGTACTGAATACAACCATTCGTATTTGTATGTGTATTGCTTTAATTTAAAGGATTTCCCTTATTGTTATTATACTAAACTAAAATGACACTAGACAGTTCGAGAGTCTCTGAGAAAGTGTGCCAGAGGACCAAAGTGATGGTCAATCGATTTAAAACCTGGCACAAATGTCGGGTTTGATGAAATATTGTAGAAGCCACTATAGTTAACTTCTCTGATTTTTTGTTCCAAAGTTCCTTTTTTTCCTTTGGAGCACCAAAATCCTGCCTTATAGTACACCAATATGAAGTGCTATAAAATCACAATAACAAACTCTGTTGCAAATTAACTTTGTTCATAGTTAACCAAGGGTGCGTTCCACCGAGGTCAGAGATTTTTTCTCTTTCCTCTGGGTGGGTTTATGGGGTTCTTTGTTGTGCTGTAGATCAACGAAACTTGGATTGTAACCTGTTCCGGTGGTAAGGCTTCACTTGAATCCAAACATGTCGTGTTTACACACATACCTCTGGAGGACACCAATACTCTAAGGGTGCGTTCGATTGGGCCTATTCCAGAATACATGGAATAAAAACTTAGTCCGATTCGTGTGGCTGATTTACTTGCAAAACTGCGAATAAAACATTTGTCAGCGAGAAATCTCTTTTCCATTTTCAATTTGAAATAGAAATTTCATCGCCCTTAAAATCTAGAAGAAATTTCAAAATAATTATTGTGTTCTTAATCCGGAATAGTTGGAATAGGCCCGAACAAACGACCTCAGTATGATGCTTCTCTCACCCTTTGCATATAACTTTTATGTCAAGTAATTTAGTAGGGTGAGGCCTGGGGCTAGATTAGGATCGATTTTTTGGTGATATCATGATGGTTACCTGCTCTACTGAAGTCTTTTTTGAAACCTTCAGTACTGTCTGCGGGCACGGCACCGAAAAATTTTCAGTGCGGGTTGTTAATGAGATTTGTTTTAGCTAGACAAACGCCAGGTGAATTATGGTTGTAACTATCCATTTTGTATTGTTTCAGCTATGGGTTTTACAATTTACTTGAAACTATGCATGGCGACACAACCGCTTTGTTGTAGCTACTGCGCATGCGTGACAGTAACTACAATGCTATCGTTTTGATGGATAGAGTCGATTTTAGGTTGGTACGCCGTGTAAGACCGCACGAATTTTCCCGAAATTTTCTCCCACTGTAACTTGTAACCACAAGGCTTAGTCGCACAAAGCCTCCCGAGAATTTTTCTCACTGCTTGATAAGAAAACAATGCCTCATGTGTTTATGTTATTGTTAGCCGCATCTGAGCTCGCTAAGAAAAATCCATTGAAAATAAAATTTCAAAAAGATGTTGTCGAGTCGAACAAACCTATTGCTTTGGCCAAGAACCGACCAACTACCATGTTGCAGAATGTCAGTCATTTGTCAATAACCTCTTATCTCGAACAATAGGGCTAGTCAATCAATGTAAGAATCTTATGTACTCCGTAATTAAACAGTAAGTGGTAAGGGCGCGTAGGCCTTAAGAAAAACTTTTCTAAAATAGCTGCACATACAGCACTGTATTCATATACCTAGGTGTATATGAATACAGTAGCTACATGCACGCATTGCGGGCCTATTTTTGTAAATGATGTACGAATCGGCCAGATAATTATGATTAATAATAAGAAAATATCTACTTTAGTTAAATTACAATCAGAGAAAATATACCTTAATAATAAGAATAAGAATTAGAATAATAATAATAATAATAATAATATCTAGCGAGCTAACTGCCCTTACTTGTAGTAATGGACTGAATTGCGAAGGACGCAACTCAACGAGGTTGGACCGAAAGCATGTTAAGGTGCATATTGCGGCCGCTATATGGCCCATGCATGACCTCGGAGCACAGCTCCACAGCCAGGTAGAATTAGGTGGGTGTCAATTTTGTTGAGGGATGAAAACCGGAGAGCCCGGAGACAAACCCTTGGAGTCAGATTGAGATTGACAAATCTCAGCCCACATGCAGAACCCAGGACTCAATCCCAGGTCCACAGTAGTTGGAGGCACGAGCGCTAACCACTTGGCCATCCTGACTCCTCTGACTAAACCTTGATAAACAAATCATACACAGATGGATCCTTTACTGACGATAACTTGGCAATGCATAATGCAAGCAAGATTCGACAAAATCAGAGAATTAGTGAAGCGAGGTTGTTTTATATTAACTTTTCATCCGAGGAAAGAAAGCATCGTTAACGAATCCAATTGTTTGATCAAGAAACGTGGCTGATCTTGTAAGAGAACATTTTTTGGTTTTATCTCAAGTTAATATCGTGTTATGATTATAGCAAGACTTAGGCTTGAAATAAAGTCAGTATTATAATTGTTTGTACGAGATCAGTCGCGTTTCTTCATCCAAAACTTCGATTTGTCTCCTTTGATCGGCGTAGTCATCACGATGTACTTGAAACTGTTGGATGGACAAGGCTTTTGAGATTGGTTTAACTTGAAAGGAATTTGAGTGAAGGAGTTTTTGCTGAAGGTCTAGCTGCGTGCTTAACGAGTCAAACCTGTGAGACAAAAACTAAAACTATCTAAATTCTGTTGTCAAGCGCCCACACAGCGTGTGTGTTGCACAACGATATAGACGTTGGGACACTAAATTGTCAAGAATGAACCAACCACATGCGTTCTTTCCAGGAATCGTTCAAGATTTTGCTTTTGACTTCGACTGTGTAAAACAAGGTTAATTAGATATCTGAAGCAATTAGAAAGTTAGCCAATCGTATTGAGCGGCTGAAACACGAAACCCCGTTTAGTTTTATCACTGCGAATGCAAAAAGCAAAAACTTTTTTAGGGTATCTGCATTGTTTTTCCCACCGGAGCGAACACACATTTGATCATGAGCTCTCAAAAATTTAAAAGACGAAAAGGAGAAGAAGAAAAAGAAGAAGAAAAACATGATTGCCACTTGCGGGTAATTGAAAATGATTTGAAAATGTCCGTGGCCGCCAAGCTTTCGCCTAAATTTGAATAGATTGGTTTTGGTGTTTTTCACCAAACGTAATAGCTATATAGCGCTTTAAACACTATATTTCTACTAGATCTTCTTATGGCATTGGAGACGAGTACAGCCAACGCGGCTAAAACAAGCCACCGGAATGAATTTGTTTTCTCTTTTTCTTCGATTTCCCGGATCACAGGCTATGTTGCTTGTTCGACATTCAAATATCTTAACTCTAACAAAGAAACATCAGAACTTTACATGCAAACTCTGCGACGATAATGGTATGCTTCTTTGGCAATATAATTTTTTGTTTTATGATGTGTCACATTTAATGTGTGAAAGGAAGTCGACGTCGCCATAACAGCAGGCTTCAAGAACCCCGGAAGCGAAAGTAAATTTCGGCAAAATTTATTATTCCTCTAACTTGAAAACAAGGGTTCATTAACGTCTTTTTCTTTTTTTGTATGACAGACGAAATTGAGTAAGGGTAACCAACTGCCAGTCTCTACTCAGTCTCTACTCAGCCCAGCACAATCCTTCGACTTGCGCAGTTGGCGACAGCTTTGCTATCGCCCGCCAAGCCATGGAGGCCCAAATTTTCTATTTTTAGCCTAGGAAGATCACTTCATTTCCTAGTGAGAAAAACATGGCGCTCTTTGACTGATCCGAGAAACTGTCAGCGATTGTAAAATGTGTGCTCTTTGCCTTGTAAGTGTCCCAGGAAAAGTTTCAAAACACGGCTCCCCAAATCTTACGGCAAGAGTTTCTTGTCGAAATCACGAAAAAAGTTTATGAACACCATGGAAAAAGTTTGTGTGAACATCATGGCAAAACTTGCAAACACAGCTCCCAAACTTCACGGCAAAAATTTGGGTCGCCTTAAGCCATGTTCAATTTTCCATGCACCACAGCCAAATAGAATGAGCTATAGTATTACACTTTTTAGAATGGGTACCTCCCATGCTATTGATATATGCAACAGCAGTGGTGTTATCAAATGATTAATGTAGAAGTTTTGCCATTGGTGTTGTAAAGAATGAAGGAAACTGCTTCTCAAGTTTGAGTGATCAGAAATTCCGAGTCACTGACGGGAATTGAACCCGCAACCCTCTGATTACTGGTTAGTGGTGTTGTCACATTGCACTAATACATGCTTGTTTTTCACTTTAGATGAAAAACATAGTAATGCATAATGATTAGCCAAAAACTCCAAAGCAATAACATTTTCATTCAATTGAATTTCTGAAGGCAAAAATTTCCCTTGGGCAGTGGTACCGTTACATATTGCTCCCCACCATAACAGGGAAGCATCTGCACTAATTGTTATACCAGGATTGTTGCGGGTTATGAGGCCAAAAGCAGATTCAATGTTATTCTGACATCACTGAAGGTCGTTCTTCATTTCATCTGTAATAAGCATGACAGAGCCATAATTAAATTAGCGTCTTTTTGAGCCTGAATTTTTGCAAGCTCAAAACTCCTATCAATTAGCTTCCCAAATTGTTCCGTAGGGAAACTTGACATCATTTTCCCTAACTCTTGCCATTTGCCTTATTGTAATACTGGAGCATTTAATTGTTTCTAGAAACAACAAAGTTTTTCAGCTTTGATTTTTTCTCCAAGCTTAAAGATAATATGATCATGTGGACAGAGTCCAGGATAAATCCCAACACTTAAACGTTCTGACTGGGAATGCCCATAGATTTATCTAAATGAACTAGGAAACCCAAGTCACCAAATAATTGTTTGCATGTACGAATTGAAAAGACTGCACCATCATAGTCTCGACTCTAAACATAAGTGTCATCAATATAACCAGGCACTGTATGCCAAGCCAATCTTACAGTAATTTTTCATAGCATGGTTTCACCAGTTTTGTTAAACAAACGAGGGCAAGAGGAAGTACGTTAGGAAAACATGTATACTGATATAATTTGTCATTCCAACAAAAACGAAGATATTTCCCATGCTCCTTAGCAATAGGCACTGTATAATAGGCATCTTTAAGATCAATGGTTGCTATTTATGTAACATCCTGGGTTTATCAATTTCAAAATAGAATGCAAGGTATCCATTTTGAATTTATTATACTCAACAAATTTATTCAAACATTTCAGGTTTAAAATCATTCTGAACGAGCAATCAGGTTTATGTCTAAGGAAAACATTAGACAAAAACTGTTTCTTCTATAACCCCTTTTTGTACAAGTTTATCTATTTCTTGGTTCATAATATCTACTTCACAAGCAGATAATGGTATAGGGCGAGGTAGGAAATGTTGTTGTGTATGTGGCAACATTTGACAATATCTAGTATAACGATTGTCACTTGTAAGCTTCTCTCATGCTGGGAGATAATACTGGATTTTACCTGCCACACAAGTGTTACAGCATTTACCTGGTTTTGAGATGTAGAAACTAGTTTTTGGTGGTGGTCTCCGATATTGTTGATGAACGTTTGCCTTTCTGCTGATGTGACTGACGATACTGGTTGGAGCCTCCAAAAAAAGGCCTTCATAGGGTGTAGGGTGACCTTTTCCATATCCATAACCAACTCTTCGGTAAACAGCGCCGCCTCCAGATCCACCTCGACCATGAAAACCTCGAGAACTCAACAAGGAACCACTGCGATGCCAGGATCTCAAGCCAAGTAACTTATAAGTTACTTTGTTGTCGTCAGTGATGTCCTTGATTTGCTTGGCAATATTTTCTCAAAATAACATATCAGTAAATGGGACTTTCTGTGCACACAGGTGGTTGCAAGCTGTTGATATTTGAGGCTTTAATGCCTCACGATTCCAAATTTGCCGCTCCAAAACACACTAAAGCGTCTTCAGCTATTTTGCAGATATTGTTAAGCAGTTCTTAATTTTGTTCTTTCCCTGTTGTAGCCTTTAAAGGAAGGTCACCAATAAGGGCCACATTAGCTGTGCCTTTAACTAATGCAGTCTGCATAGACTGCATTTTAACATCATTGGTTTGGGCCTTGGCCGAAATGCAATCCCATACAACTTGGTTCACAGTTATTCTTGAAGGACCAGGGCAATTGCATGTCTGGGCGGAAAATATTTCCTAACACATTTTTCTCATAATCTTCCTCAGGCCTATGCCTTATTAGCAAAGACGTTCTTTGCCAAATTATCATTTATATTCGGGCCTGTCTTGTCCGTGTTGCAGCTCAACCGCCTCTGGAGGCTAGCCAAAAATTCTTAGCTGAGTGAGACTGCTTCGCAGCATTTTCATCTTTCTTAGGTTCTTCAACCTCACTGTTATCATTATTCTCATCTTGTTCCTGACCAGCTTCAATTTCGAAGTCGTATCCATACGTCAACTGATGTAAATTTGTATTTAAAATTTGCATGTTCTCGCCAAGAACCTTAAAATTCGTTGACAAAGGTTCATTTAAACATTCGAAATTCGCTTTAAGCGAATTACGTAAAGTTCCTCAAAATTTGGCTCTTCTCTACTCCTTTTCTTCAAAGAAGAAGTTGACACCTTTTCGGAAACTTCCCCTTTTCGCTTATAGTGCAACAAAGCCGCTTGTTTATTAGTTTGACATCATCTTTTTTATTGAAGCCTCTTTTTTTTGCAGAAACTAATTTTCAATTCGAAGTTCCATCTCAAAAACCAATTATCAGCTTTGCACAGTTTACACACGGTTAAAAAGAACCGATATTGCTCTCCAAAAACGTGCAAGCGATTTCCGCGTTGTTACTTTTTTGACAAGTTACCAAGTTGAAACTGTTGTTTTGCGCCAGCTACTCGTAGTTTTTGCAAGATATCTCATGAACAAGGTAAAAAAAAGCAAAACACTGGCATGTTTTTGTAGATTAGACCTATATCAAGCTCTGTGCAAAGTTTGGGATCTGGGTTAGATAATTATGGAGATGAAATTTGCCGAAGTTTGTCAAAATGGGCCAAGTTTAATTTCGAGAAAAACGCAGGAAAAGATTTTTGTGTCGGAATTATTTGTTTACTGAATGATAAGTGTTTTCGCACTTGTGAAAATATTCTTCCAATCAATCAGAGTGCACATGTAATGTGAGATGGGTCCAAGTTGTTATTATCTGATAGGTTGACTATGAAGGACGTTTGCCAGGCCCGCAGTTTAACAACAGATTTTCACTATGGCCAATTTGGCTTTACCGCAGCGACAAGCGTAGCAAACTGAGAATCTACATATCAAGTTGTATTGCTACATATCAAGTGTATTGCTGAAAGCCATGAGGCAATGCGGGTTACACAAACCTATCTTGGTATTCAAGGAAGAAGAAATGACATTATTTTTAATTTAATTTGAATGGAAGGTCCTGGCGATACTTGAAAGAAGTCTCATGATGGCTATTGCTATTCAAAAAGCTTTGAGTCCTGCACCTGCCTGTAACCCTGCGTTCCCGCATGTACTTTTTCCCCTTTTACCCGCAGACAGTGCTGTACATCAGTGAGTAGCTTGGCACTTCATTTATCAATATCACTCATGCCACTCCTGAGTTCATGATGAAATAACAGGACTTGACAAGGAATGTTTTGACTCATCTAGTCATTCTAAACTTCTATTCATATAACTGAAATTAAATCGCTTTCAGGAAAAGTCCTACTTGAGTAAGACGTTTTGGCCGTCTCACACGGCCTTCTCCAGGTTTCTGTCGGGTCAGCTTGGACCTTGCAGGTGTCATGTGATAGCGATCTCCTAAGAATTGCCTCGCACCTAGCGAGGTATGAAACCATTAACGGGGATGGCACTGTAAATAGTTATGCTCAAATGAATTATTTATCTTACTAGGAGTGACAGAAGATGATGTTGCATTATTCAAGAGGGCCCAAGAGAAAGCTAACGAAAGCATGAAAATAGATGTTGTCAACAACCAATCACCCAGCTCTCGGCTTCCACCAATGATTCAGTTTGGGAGTTTTGAGATCACTACATGGTACTCATCTCCATACCCTCAGGAGTATGCAAGGTATTTAGTCATTTGTCAGAGCTGAAAATTTTAGTTATCCGCCTCAAAATTTTTCGGTACCAGTTAGTGGACCACAAAAGTAGTCAGTTCATTTAAAAAATTAGCTAAAGAAAAGCATTGTACATAAAGACAAATTTATACACATTTTATATCATACAAACTTATATGCTCTTGATAACAATATTTAGTTAACCCTTTTGCTGGCATATTCCTGGAAAAAAAACCCAATTGATCACCAAGCTCTCAATAACTTCATCAGTTTTCACTTTAACCACCCATAAACTGAATACTATTTTGATCAGTAATAACTTTGCATTTTGGGCATCTTAACCAACTTCTTTGCACACTGAATATTTTAGAAGGGGTTAGTTAATTTATTGACCCCCAAGTGAAGGAAAGCAATAGCTACTTCAAGACAAAAGCCTAATTTTTGTAGTTTCTGACTGTCTGTATTAATAAAACCAAAGGTAGTTACAGCTTCAAGACGCTTTCTGTTTCATGTCAGTGTATTTTTTTTCGTCAAGAGGCTTGTGCACTTGTACACTTGTGATGGGATAAATATTGCATATTGCTATACTGCGAATTTAGCTAAAGTAACATTGTATCTTATACTCAAGATAATATAAATTGGGTAGCATGTCACCCTTCTCTGTTAAGTTTGTTAAGTTCTGCTTGAACAGGTATTTATATAAAATTATGTGATATCGTATGGGTTTTACTCTCAAGAGGTGATACTTGATTATAATAGTCTACAACACTGATGTAGTAAGTCATATCTAGTATTCAAGGAAAAGCAATGTTTCTGAACAGTTTCTTTTATAAAAGCATGCATAGTGGGATTCTATCTCGTGTAATAACCTACAGTATGCACAGATAACACAGTTTATCTTGTTCTCTACAACTACGTGGTGGTGTTGCCAATTAGTCTAACTGTATGAATCTAATTATTGCACACATACAGTGCCCTTCCAGGCTAAGAGCAGAATCACTTGCCCTCCATAAGATGATACCAAGAAGTCTCTTGGATTGAGTTTTCCATTGTTTGGAAATCATAACCCTTGAATATCCTGTGAATTCATTTAAATTTCATTGACCATGAAAATGTTAAATGTTCTTTCATGGCATTTCCCATGGTTTTTCATACCCATGAAAATTGAGAAACTATGTAGTTTTAATGGGGTAGTAAAAACACTCACAACTCCCA
>JANVCF010188723.1:0-10076 GCA_025388745.1 Hydrozoanthus gracilis
GAATAGGTCCCAAACGAACAACTCTTCCGAAAAATCCATATATTCCTATTCCGGAATAGGCCCAAACGAACGCGCCCCTAGTAATGCTTTGTGATTCGTTCTATATCCCACTGGAAAAATTCACATGCAGATACTTTCATAACAACCATGACAATGCTGAGTTACGCATTATTGTTGTCTGGCAGATGTATTGTTTGGTTTCATAAAAACCAGCACACACTTTCAACTGTTTTTACTGAATGCTGTTTACAAAATAGGAAATTTAGTATCTTAACTTTTAAATTCAAAAGTATTTACTTCAATTTTTGAAAATTTTCTTAACTCAGTTTGTTGTCAATTTGATTGAAACTACTTCAAAATTTGGATGTATTCAAAGTAACACTGGTATCAGGGCAGTGGTACTTTGCCCTTGTGTAAGTTTCTTTTAACTAACTATCCGAGCAAAAACTGAAGTACCTCCCATTGTTCTTTGGCATTTTGCTTTTCTCATGCAGAATATTTGGATTTTCATACTTAGAATTCATCAACAAGTGTACAATATAGTTTTGAATTTAAAAAACCAGTGAATCATATTTTAAAGCAATGTTTTTATTTGGTAATGTGCTTTAATAATGAAGCCAATCAAAGAGCTCCAAAACAAAAGCAATGAAAATAATTTGGTTTGCAATTTTCCCCACATGGAATTTTTCTTAAATTTAAAAACAAAAATTTTCATTTTAGTAAAAAGTAGGTAAAAATAGTATATATGATATTAAAACTAAACGTTTTCGATCTTAACAGATCTTCTCCATCAAAATCTAACGTTTTCTTTCCAAGTTCCCTTTCCTTGTTCTTATTGATTCAATAATTTATAGAAATTCTCTTTCTTTTCATAGGAGGAATCTCAATCCAGTCAGGGAGAAAAAGCTAAGCAAAGGGAGAGTGGGGATGGGCAGGTGTGTAAAGACTTACTTTCACAGTTACATATTTAAACAATAATTATTACATACATAAACTTACATGCTGCTGAAGTTTAGAAAAAACAGTTATTATTCATCAGCAGGATTTCCAAAGTTTACACAACAATTATTGGTTTTGGCTTCATTACGTCCTACAGGTACCAATTGTATAACAATTTAGGAGGAGTTACACAATCATTAGTAAAAAAGAGGGAAAAAGTGAATTTAGATGATCACCATGTTGTTAAATACAAACAGTGAACCATAGTGCTCCATTTTTAGTTTTGCAGTGACTGACCTCATGCTAGGTGCACTTGAAAAAAGAACAGGAAAAACTAAGCATAGCGAGAGCATGAATAATTTTACCTAGCAGTTTAACCAGTGTAGTCTTTTAACAATATTAATATGACTGACTGTTTTTGGTAAAAAAGGAAAATGAACATACAGTATGAAAAGAATCTGATTATTGTTGCAGTTGCTCATCTCAATAAGTTACAAAAGCAAATGATGCAGCCTTACCTTGCAACTAATTTCTTGTACTGTAAGTGTGACTTGAATACCCAAGGTAACATTATTTTGCTCCAAGTACAAGTAGAACACGACTTTCAGTGTGGCCCTGTCAACACCAAAGGATTGGTACCAGGTCCTCAAGAACAGTTTTTAACCAACAGAAAACTGTAAATTGATTGATACTAATGTACACTCAAGTTAACTCATCAATGTCTGATTCATTGCCTTCTATCGCATGCGACCAGTTTTAACATAAGTACAGTGTATGTTTGAAACAGCACATTTGTTACACAGCTGTAATAGATCGTATATTGTTTTTCTGTTTAAAACAAGTCTCTTTTCACAAACGTCACATTCCAATTTGACTGGTTACTGCATGTTTCAAGACCACACACAACAGAATCAAGGTCACAATCATCCAGTGCTACGCACTGACCAACAATGCGAATGAGGAAGGAAGGAACACGCTTCAAAGTTTTCTCTCAAAACAATGCTTAAAGGAGACTGCCATGGGAGATGCCAAGATAGACTCAGACAATGGAGGATATGAATCAGTAATGGAAGACATGGAATCAGGAAAATAAATGAAAATGGTGACTGAGTTATTTGCAGATTGTGGGCCAACAATAGACCATCATATAGGTGGAAGCATCCTCCTACACAAGAGGATTAAAAAGCGACCAGGCAGGGTCCCCGGTAACATCACAGAGAATCAGATATATAGACCACTTTTCTGTTGCTCAATGATGTAAGGGTCAAGCGAGGAGTTGGCAGCGACCACAGCCTGCTGGTACCAAAAATGAATCTGAAGCTGAAAAGATGTCGTGTTCAGTAAGATGTTAGAACTAAGTATAACGTCGTTGAACACCTAAGAAGCCATCTATAGCAGAAGCATTCCAGATCAAATTAAAGAACCGTTTCCAGGCCCTGGAGGACGTTGAAGATGAAGATGGATCAATTGAAATGCAGTGGCAACATCTGAAAAATGTTTGGATACTTACTTGCAAAGACACGTTGGAGACATAACAGAAAAGGCACAAACAGTGGATATCAGTAAAGATTACAGGTGAGTAAAGTTCAAAAGAGAAGGAAGGCAAAAAAAATCTCCTTAACAATTAATGTAATTCAGGGTCAGAAGGAATATACTGCAGCCCATCTGGCAATGAGAAGAAGTGTAAGAAATGACAAAAGATTCCATATTGAGATTTTGGCAAATCAAGCCAAGGAAACAGCAGCAAAAGGAAATATGAAACTCTCTGCTACACTACACGAAGGCTAGCTGGGAAGTTTTGCCATTCCAGTCATATGATCAAATGGACAAATTAAACAAGCGAACATCCTGATGGCTACTGAAGAGCAGCTTAAAAGATGGGTTGAACACCTCAGTGAGGCCCTCAGTAGACCTCCACCCAAAGAAGACAAAGTGAAATACCAGAAGTGGAACCCTTGTTAGCAGTGAATTAACAGTTTAACAGTTTTTTATTTACCACTTCAAACTACAAACAAATTTCCTATTTACAAGTTTCACCAACGTGGAAGGCAAACATAGGAAACAGCCCATATGCGCTAACAAGCTCCTACACCTTACTTAATTTTTTATATCAAAATACAAGCGACAAAGGAGAGACAATATAAGTGCTAAAGAACTTAAACAAATAGATATAGACTAACTACTAGATCATGCCAAGACAGAAAGGAGCATGCTTCACCGGAAGATGAATTGCGTTTGGACAAAATAACATGACAAACACTATATGTACAAAGTTTTTATGATGCAATGATATAGTTTTTGAACTCTTTCTTAAAAAATGAAAGTGATGAACTGTTTCGCACCACCAGAGGGATATCATTTCATACTTTTGCAGCTGCATATTTGATACCAAATTTACCGTAATTTTTGTTTCTCTTGCGGATATAGAGTTTTTTGTTAGTATTTGAGTGAGTATTGTATCTATGACTTATTGGTTTGATGAAATTTACACATCTATATTGTAAATTGTAATTGTAAAATACCATAGAATTGTAGAATGTGAAATCAGTCAGAGACATAGTAATAACACCAAAGACCAGGAAGAAGCTATAGAAATACCTAAACCACTGCCTGTGTAGGATTCTAAAAACTCATTTGACGAACAAAGTCAACAGTATGGAGAAGGGAGATTGGGAGACAAAAGTGGTGTTTGATAGGCTACATGTTGTGGCAACCAACAAGTCACATCACAAGACAAGCTCTGCGATGGGATCTGCAAGGCAAGAGGAAAATGAGCCAGATATCAAGGAGAAGAACACAATGGGGATGAACTGGAGGGAAATGGAACAACTGGCAAAAAGAGGATACATTAAAGAGCTTTGTTGACAGCCCATCACTTTCATTTTCTTTTGCCATGTCATCCAGTATTTTCTTATTTTTTATAAAACATTTAGTTGTTTATTCCCGATTTGGAAAAGCCATCCAGGAAGTGCTCTGGGTTTTGACTTTCTCGAGCAGAATGTATTCTTTGAGGTCAGTTGTACTAGTAACAAGGATTCCTGTTTTTCAAGAGCATTTCCCTATTTGGATCCAAACTAAGGCATACTTTGAAGCTATGACACTATGGAGTAAGTCTGATCTGTTCTTTCTTTGGACTGCCAGGGTTTTTGTTGCTATAGCTGACATCAGCAGTACACGTAGCTACTTTGTCATGGTGCTTTTATTTGTGATTATTTGTTCAAATTTCTCCGACCTTTTTCTTTTCTTTTCGCTCAGTTCTTCATTGCTTTTTCACCATTAGAGACTGATGAATTCTGTAATCTTCTTCAGTTCATGTCTCTTCCCCAACATGCTGTTGGAAGCAGCTTGGCTGGCATGTAACAAATGAAGATTTCAAGGGGAGTGCTTAAGCCCAATTTACATTAGAAATGAATTCATTCCACTAAGTGGAGGGCTGAAGTCTTGATTGAATCTGACACCATGCCACACAAAAGTCTGTTGCATTTGCTTTAATGAAATGTGCGAGTCTGTCTTGCAGTGCTTCCGTGGTGTGGAAATGTTTTGTTAGCACATTGTAACAGACCTTGCATGTAGTTTGTACTTGTCTTGAAGTTGTAGACAACAACACCAGTTTTTTGTTTGTTTGTTGTTTTGGTTAAAAGATGGGTGTACTCATCAGAGGTTGGAAAAGACCGTTGTTTCCATTTAGACTTTTTCACACATCTTCACCAAATTACAGTCAAACTCTACTAAATCATACGAAAAGATAAATGAATGAAGATGACTGAGAAAATTCTCTAGCTACATGATCTATAAAATTAAGCTTTGTATTATGCATAGACTTGATTACTAGGCTGTACAGTACAGCTTTGTGTTTAACTAGAATATGTTCTGTAGGTGTAGGATAAATAAGCCCAACTCCATATCTGTGTAGCTAGGCTATATAGATAGGATATAAAGCTAGGCTACAACAACAATTTTTATTTTCTTCAATTTTACAAAATAAATTACAATAATTTTGCTACCGCAGTTAGCAAAGGCTAGTCTAAGTCAGATAGCAAAGGTATAGATATTATAAAATATTCTAAAAGAAGAAAAACAAAACAATATTTGTAAATAAATTACTAACTGTTGTTAAGTTATAAAAATAAATCCTTTTAATATTAAATAGTTGATATGCCATATGTCATGGGAAAAGAAAAATTGTTACAAAATTACTTACTTCATATTTCATCGAGATAAGATATTATTATATCTTAGAGATCATTTCCAGTAGTTTGGACAACCAGATATATTAATCCTCCTCTGAGATTACCTGCAATAATCTGGAGTGTATATATAGTACCTGCAACAACCTTACACACCAAAAAGATATCCGTTGAGGACCAATTATATTGATGTGTGACCAAGTGATCAGATGTCTCAAAGACAACAAGGAATATCTATTCCAGAGGCTATTACTGAGTCATACATGAAGTTGCCAGATGATTTTCCAAAAGCTTGTGGCAGGACTGTTTCTCAAGTTACAAAATTACTTTCACTCTTCCATACCATCCATACCTGGTCAGCTTCAGTCTCTACCTCTCGAGAAATCCTAGACCTCACATTGTTTATGAGCCAGAGTAGCTGCTCACAAGGTTCCACCAAATTGGTACCCTCAAGACCCTCCAAGACAGAAAAAAGAGCAAGTCCCAGTGATTGCAAAACTCTCTCACATATTAACTGAGTGAAGTGCTTCTCCATTCTCCATTAGCAGATGAGTTTTGAGTACAGCCACCACAATAGAAAAAGAGATTTGAATTGATAATTTATATTAAGTCAACCCACCTCAAGATGGAAGACTAACAAAACAATCACTATTTAAATAGTTTCAACAGATGAAAGAGAGCAATTATGAACAGTTCTAAGCAAAATTCGCTGGTAGCAGTTATAATTGAGATAATAAAGAAGAGCTTGGAACTAAGAGGGTTTATACTTTGTAAAGGAGTGAAAACAGGTTTAGCAGTCTTTTTGTTACCAACCTTATTTAGAATTATCAATCACCTGGTTAGCCGCCTGGTTAGTCAAGTTGGTAATGTGCCAGTCTGTCATGCGGGAGGTCCGGGTTTAATTCCCGGTGTGGGACTCAGGGTCTTAAAAAATAACTGAGGAGAAAGTGCTGCCTTTGCTCCAACATCTGCGAACTGTTAGACCTTTGCGTCTTCTATGATAAGTATGTTAAAACATAGGCCCTCGGAGTCCAGTAATTGGGTTGTTAAACCTGTTGGGTTCTCCGACTACCTAAGAGTAGTGAAGCTAAATAAAAACTAAATTTTGTTTTTTGTACTGTAGGAAGCAGAAGGAGATAAATCCTTAGAGGATCAAGACAAGAAGGACCCCTCGTTTGTGCCACGTCATGATCGGTTTTGGGGACATGATGACCGAGCTGAAGATGTACCAGAAATTGAAAGGTTTAAAGTCAATCAGTGAAAGTACACTGTAAATAAGTTGTAAAGGAGTTAAGTTTGTAAAAACGGTTTTATCTTAAGAATCCATTTTTGAAATTGTTACCAACTGCAAAAGCAGATGTGGTATGAAACTTTAGAGTGTGGAAGATGTAGTGTTTTTAGTCTGTGTAATTGTTCAGGTTATCATATTATACGCTATAACTCTAGCTATTTTTTTAATCTCAAAATTTAGTTTAAGGTTATCGAAGGATAGCTTTTTCTTATGAGTCAGAGTTGATTTTTTGAGCAATAAGAACTTGTAGAAGAAAATACTTAATGTATGTTCAAAACATGTAGAAAGGCACAAGTGAAAAAAGGAAAGAGCATCAAGACCATTATACAACTCTAATTTTGTGATTTGTAAAAGCAAACTGTTCCGTTGATAGGAGGCCACAGCCAAGCCGAAAGCTGTGGGAGAGAACTTCAGATAAGTGGGTCCATGATATGTACAATGAAGATGAGCAGAGACCAAAGACAAGAGATGAACTTGAAGTAAGCAAAATGTCAAATGTGGTTTTATTGCTTCAGATTGTAGATTGGTTTGATGTGGTATTAAGTTGTTTTGTTTAAAGTAACATGCTGAGTTAATTATTTGTTACTTAAAGTCTTTCTTCAGATTAGACAGTGAGTAATCGCTAATAATAAGATCATGCAACCAATATACATAAGTGCTTCCTAGCTTTTTGGTTAATTTTTTCTCATGCTTGTGAATTTATTAGTTGTCACACTGTTTAATTAATAATCAAACAGAAAGAAAATTCTCAAATATTTCCTATTGACTTCATCGCAAAACGTGTGCAGATGGACACCAATCATAAAATAATTAATGCAATAACTTTAGATAATGATAATATTTATTAATTTTTAATACTTATTTGCACATCTATTTTTTACATTGGTATATCATCAAATACAAGTAGAAGACAATTTAAAGGACTACAATTCTTTTAAAAAAGCTGTTATTATTTTGGTTTTTCTATTTATCTGTTAGTGGGTTTTTTATCAGCTTCTTGTTCATAAAATCAAGTAATGTAGAAGCTTCGAGTTATTGTATTTCAGGGACTAAAAAAATTATTTGTGCGGTTATATTAACGTGCTGGAATGCACTAATTAGCTTGTGATATTACTGACGTTGATAAATTTGTATCTGAAGTTATATAAGTTTTCTCTAATTTTCTTTTCATAGCAATCAAAAAGAAATCAGATGAATCGAACAGGAAGGCGAGGCAGGCGATACTTTGATCTTAAAGATTTTGTTACTGATGACAATAGAGATAGAGAAAAGAGCAGAAGAGACATGGAGGCCAGTGACAGAGGTCTCTATAGAGGAAGACAGTCGGAAAAAACACGTTCTGGATCACCACGAAGGAGACATTGGAATGATGAAGACCCCACTAACCAAAGACAATCTAGGGGAAGGGAGACTAACGCAGTATCAAGGAGAGAAAGACAGCAAAGAGAGTCACTCGAAGAAACACACAGACTAGGTAAGAGCAGAAGTTGGGGTAACAGAAGAAGGCGCCAAGATGATTATGATGGTGGCTACGATGAAGATGATAAAGAGAACAATGAATCATCGGGAAAAGGTGGAGAAAATGAATTTCATTATAGGGAAAGAGGTAATACAAGAAGACATAGAAATGATTATGATGATGATAATGACGAAGATGATGTAGGGAATCAAAGGAGAGGAGGTCGACAACAAAACTCCAGGCGAAGAAACAAAAAAAGTGAGGAAGGCAATAGGCAAGGAGATGATAGAAGAAGAAGACAATTTGATTATGAGGAGGATATAAGTGACGAAGACCTTATGATAAGAAAGAGAGAAAGGACACAACAATGGGCAGAGAATAATGAGGACATGAAAAGGGAAAAATTTAACCGAGATCGAAGAGATGAAGGGAGCCAGAGGAGGCAGGGAAGGGACCGTGAAGTGACCGCGAGGAGCAGTAAAAGGTATGGAAAAAACAGAGAAGAAGAAGAAGAATTTGATATGCAACAGAGCCGTGATCTTCAACCCAGAGCTGTAGGAAATACAAGGGGAAGGAAATGGGAACGCAGACCTCAAGAGGAGGCAGGCTTAGATAGGTGAGTAAAGAAAATAAAACACAAAGGAATCATTTGATTGGTACTGAAAGATGCCAAAAGGTGCAAAATTACAATTATTCAGGTACTGAAAGCATGATTGCTTGAAATTTACAAAATTTACTGTACGTACTGCCAACTTAGTTAGGACATCTAGGCTCAGTTAATAATGTATTTTCTGGTATTCAATCGACAAATCAACCAATTAACAACCTGGAATTTTGAACTTCATATTCCTGGATGCATTTAGACTTGCATGCATTTTCTACTAATATTGAATATAGTGAAAATTTCTTTTCTCCTTTTTTCAACTCTGATACTAGTTGTTCAAAACATAAGGAGCAACACAAACACCAAGATCTGAGCCAGGCTGTGCAATTTTGTTCACTTTCATTTTACTTGCCTGTGTGCACACATACAAAAAATGTTCCAAACTTCTCCAAACTTCTTACACCAACATTGATTTTTTGTCATTGCAGGAAGGAAGTTGGAAAAGGTAAGGGCTCGGTACAAAAAAAGACAGAAGAAGCAACTGCTGAGGACTCAAGGCTGATAGGTAGTCATAGCTGGAATAGGATTCGGGGTAGAGGGCGAGGTCGAGTACAAGATTTGCAACAGCCCAGGAAAAGAGCTGAGGATTTCACTCGTGAAAGAGAACTGGCAAGAAGAGCAGAAGCTGAGGAGCAAAGAAAGACAAAAAATCAGAGAAACTTTGAGGGTATGGCTGTTAGATCCTGACAATATTTTTTCAAAGCTTTTAGTAAAGGTTTGTCATTGTTCTTTAGTGTCCTCCAGGTTAAGTTGTGTTGCACAACAAAGAAGAACAGTTTCAACTTTGTTGCAAGAACACAGAACACCATTCAGGGTTCCTACGGGCCCTGAAAGTTCTAGTGAACCCTGGAAACCCCTGGAAAAGCCCTGGAATTTTTTTCTTAAGCCCTGGACAACTTCATAAAACTTTATTGAAAAATCTAAACTCGGTAAATGATGAATTTTTTCGTTTCAAGTAAAAATTAAGGCTTTTAGACTTAGTTTTTGCATGGTGGTAAGTTCAATAAATACGAATTTTTACGACATTAACTACTAAAATGTTGTTTAAACAGGTGATTCAGAACGTCTTGAAAAAATATCCGTGGAAACACCTGGATTTTTTAACAATACAGTGTATTATTTATACATATTGCCCACATTCTCACTTCTAAAGCATTTAGATAGCCTTTCCAACTTTTCTACCAGGGCTACTGTTGGCAGTTGGAAACTAGAAATAAGGAAAAGTAAAGCATTTTAGGATACATGAGGACCAATTATTGCCCGTGGATATTTACTTTTTTATGAACACCCATAGAATGTTGGTCGAATTCATAAAAAACTTCAAAGTCGCTCGCTGCCTAACACATTGGAAATGCGTTTTCTTTAAGTATGTATTGGTTAGTATAGGTTCTAAATTAGAATTAAGAGCAAGGAAAAGTAAAGCATTTTAGGATACACGAGGACTAATTATTGCCCGTGGATATTTAACAATTATTCCAAGAGCGCGCGTTGGATATGAGATGGTAAATAGCCAAAGAGGCGCGTAGCGCCGAGTTG
>JANVCF010188745.1:0-10074 GCA_025388745.1 Hydrozoanthus gracilis
GGAGTGGAAAGAGCTAATTGAGAGTTGTACCTTTTTGACGGAATTGGAACTAACATTTGATTTATGGGGGCTACCTCCTTGTGAATATTTCGTACTCGCCTATCAGAAGTTGTGTGAATTAGCAGAGCGATGTTTTGATCAGGACTCCTTCGACAGGATCTGTCAAAGTTACCCGGACTTGTTTGCCGACAGTCAGCCGGTAAGTTTTTTTGCGTTTCTCGGTTCTGTTTCCTAGACACACTCTTTCAGTGTATTTCCCGCACTTTTTTTCTTTTCTTTTTTTATCAGAATTTTTCAACAGAAATTTTTCATTGTATCAAATGTTGATGTTTAATTGGTACAGTCTGGATTCGAACTCACAGCCTCTAACACTCTCCCCAACTGTTATGTCCGTCACCTTGCCATCTGAGCCACAAGAACGGCAGCTTAACAGACACTAGCTGTCATGACTCTGTTAACAGAGTTGTTACCTTTCACTTTATGTTCATATGTAAATTATTGTCAAGCTAGTTCTCACTTGACTTTGTTCTATTTCGTTAATAAAATTGTTTTCTATCTCTTATTGCAGACCACGAATTCGGATATGGCGAATCCGAATGTTCATCGTTTAATGGCGAGGTAAGTGTACTTTTATTCGTGTTCCAATACCGGCTAGTTCTCTTAATTAATATGTCCGTGTTCTCTTATGCTAAAACCAAGCGAGTTGCATGTTATGGGCCACTGATCGCATAATTAACTTACGGGGTGTTTAATATGAAAAGTATTTACTTATTTAGTTACACAACCAGTAATGCTTTTTTACGAGTTACTAACAACAGTTAATATGGCTAAACAAAAAAGCGAGTTTGTGATAGAAAAGGTATCATAAAACTCCCAAAAGTTTGCGACAGAATATTTTATTCTATCAACAAAACATGACAGGCAAATTGAATTTTACAGCTCTGTTTATTTATTCGAATTCGCTAGGTGGTATTTCACAGCGAAAATGTGTTACCACTTTGCAACCAGCAGGGTTATCTCGGTAGTGTAGTGATATCACATTCGGGCATGATACCGAGGGACGTGGGTTCAATTCCCGCTCGAGGCCTAGGCATTACATCTTTTTTCCGAAGGTTTTCCGTTATTACAAGTCACCGTTTCGTGTACACGCTTAATGTGATAAACACATGCAGCTCAAGAGAATCCTAGTGAAATGCTTTTTTTATTATTGGGCGATGCTAAGTTAATCATTTTGCAGTATAAAATCGAATGAAAACATTCTGGTTCGGGTTCTTTGATAAGTTTAAACTATCCCAACTCAGGTCTTAGGGTTTGATAAAACTTTCTACCCCGCGGTTTCTACACACCGCTGGGTACTGTACTCTGTAGTGTTCAACTTGAAATAAAAAATGTGAAGAGTTAAAGGAGTCCTTTGCAACTGTTCAATTTAAAAATTACTTGTAAGTTTCATAAAAAATAATGAAACGTTCAAAACATTGTAATCAATGAGCACGAAATTTGCCAACATCAATCTCAAATTTTCAGTTATGTTTCGAAACGCTTTTATAGATTCTATTATGAATACGCCTAACTTCATCCACAGAATTCTGGTACTTGTCTTTAATGCTGCAGCTGCACGTGTTACATTTCTAGCCATGTGAATACTCCTCCTTTTCTTCGATCACGAAATGTCCAAACAAAGACACTAGCAGACTTCAAGTATTTCACAATTAATCAGACCGCCGCTTCAAAATGTTTTCAATTCCATATTCCGTAACTTCGGCATTAGTTCCGTATTTTAAAGTCAAGCTTATTGCCCTGAAATTCCAGTCGTTTAGGCAGTTCTTAGCTTGTTGATTTTCTCTACTGCTCTCAAAATAAATTTTGTTGCTGCGTTGAGTCATTAGATTGTGCCGACACTCGCTAAGGTCAGCGGTTGTGTGTGTTGGGGAAGGGTGTAGTCTGTCTGGCTTAAATACAGTATATGAAAATAAAATAATAAATAAAAGCAAGGCAAAAAAATTAAATTACATAAAACAAAATGAAACAAAATAAAATAAATAAGTACCCGTACCCTTCGAAATAATATCGAATTAAATTAACTTATAATATATTTTCTAAACTAAAATTATATTCTTCATTCAATCGAAGAGAATGCCAATGGAGGAAGAAGTTCCAATTGCAACAGATATCCCCTCCTCCCATACTTTGATGAAAGTTTGACTTCAAGGGTGTGCATACAGCGTTTTTTTATGAAATATGCTACAGATAACTAATAGCGACTCACTTTTTCTAGGTCACACCAAGACATCAATGTCGCCTCTGCCCCTCCACCTTCAAACAAAAATGCCACCTCATGCGTCACAAAAGAACAGGCTACGGAACTGCATCATACCAATGCGAACTGTGTGATGTCTCCTTCAAGAGGGCTGACGATATGAGACACCACATGAAGAAGCACTTCTAGCAAGGCCAGTTTAAATGTGAATTCTGTAGCCGGAAATTTCACCAACGCGGTGATTATAACAGACACGTCTTCACGTGTCCCAGCCGATTCAATGGAGATCAGGCCCAAGAACAACCGGAAGTCAACCAACAAGGGGCTGGGGTAGCTGAGGAAGTTGAAAATCGGCAACACCAAGAGGAAGAACAAAACAATTTACCTCAACAAGGAGAGGAATGTGATGAGGTCAATGCCCTTGACAACAATTTGAGGATTATCAAGTTATATCCGAGAGTCAACGAGAAGGGCGACCTCTCCTATTTCCTCTTCGAGAAAATGGAAAGCGTGATCAGGAACCTGAGGCGAGAGTTGAGAGAGCGACAGGGTCTGAAATTGTATCTGTGCTGTAAAGTACGCCTCATCAAACAGCAGGATGGAGAGGTGGTCTCGGATGCCCACTTGAGAAGTTTGAGTGTGAGAGCCACGAACACCCACGTATGGAAGACCAAGAAGAAGACCAAGAAGAAGACCAAGTGGAAGAGGCCATTGTAAAAATAAAAAAGTCGTTTTTTGGAGTACATGAGAAAAGGGTCGGGTTGGACACTGGACGAAATCTACCACTTGGATTTGTGTATTGCCACCTACAGACCTCTCGCGGGAAGCAGTTATCTACCCCTCCCCCATCAACTTCAGAAGACCAAAGCCCTCGTCACGTACAGAACAGTGACAATCGTTGTTTTCTTTACTCTATCCTCGCCTTCCTTCTTCCTCAAGATAAGGATCCCCAGAGAGTTTTTAAGTATCAACCTTACGAACACGAGTTGAACGTCGATTGTATCAAGATGCCTATGACCATTGATCAAGGACCAAAATTCGAGAAACAAAACCAGATCTCCGTCAATGTCTTTGGATATTAGGAAGAGGAACTCTTCTCCACATCACCAAAGCCAACTTTAACGCTCACGGCGGGCCCAGGAGGCTCAAATTGCGATACTTTTGAGTGTCGGCGAGCGCCTGGCTGAAATAGTTGCATTTTGGAGGTCTGGGTTTGAATTTACGATTGCGTCGCGAGCTTTGTTGGCCGTATCGTAACTCACTCGTTTCTCGACGAACTACCAATCGGACGGCGGGAAATTGAAGTTGAAGTGAAGACCTTTCCAGTGGTACCAAACATGGCGGGCTTCACAACGGTAAGTTTACGCGAGTCGGATGTTATTTCGTACTTTTTGCGCTTTTTATCATTTTCTGTTTTACCGTTGATTTTGACCGTTGATTGTTTTTTTCCGTTGGTACTCATATAGTTTTAAAATTAAGATATTTGTTCTCTATAAGGTCCAAACTAAAATCGTATCATTTTTGTTTTTCACTTTTCGTCTCTGGTTTCTCGCGCTGGTCTCTCTAAAGTGGCGCTCGATGGGCAGTTGTGTGATAGCGCCACGGTTAATTTGAAGAGTGCCCAAACGATGCCACGAAAGCCCCGATACCGAATTGGTCTCCACCAAAGGAGAAAAAAAAACAGCGAGAAAGGATGGTAGCAAGAAACTTTCAAAATAAAAATGACTGATTGAAAAAGACATAAATGTACATGTAATTACTTCTGTTGGTGAATCGAATATTACAGTCATTGCTTTGATGATAAGACTTTGATGAATGCTTTTTTACACATGGAAAGCTGCAGTATTCTTGTTTTTGATTGGTACTACTGACATACTACAATGTTAAGTTTGTTTACTAGAGCATATAATACTAGGCAAAGTAAATTCTAAAAGTTCCAAACGTTTTTAGTTAAAAGCCATCGTCAGGATTATTCGTTACTGTAGATATTGTGTTACCCACAGATACTTGAAATGACAATATTTTTCAGAACCATATTTCAGCTTTGCAACACTAGCTACACAGTTTAATGTGTGCTACAATAAACAAGATTGAGTACTAGGATGGAAAACTTAAAAATGTATTTTGTTGTAATCTAAGGTACTAACTAATATTAAGACAAAGACAAGACGACAGTTGTGCTAGTTCTCGATACTCGTGTATTCACTCTAGTGGGGTCTAATGTCACATGATATGTATAATATCAAGTTACTACATTCCTCCTTCTTTCCGTTATGTTTCAGGTTATGGGATTGAGTTGTTAAATCTTTAAGCTAATGCTAGTGTTCAAATTTATGTAAACTTATGTGTACATCTAGAGGTGAATCAGCTCTGACTTGACTTTCAGTAAATTCTGTAAATGCTTTAGAATTTCATTTTCTAGCCTATTCTCTTTGTTGATTCAACTCAATGATGTTCACTTAACATGATATTTAGTCAATGTTCAATGTTCCTTCTTATCTATAAGATAATTTCAACGAAACAACTTCAATGTTCTTTAAGATACTTTTTTCAATAAAACAACTTGAAAACTAAGTGATGCTCTCTATATATGCCAGTCTATTGCTTATCTGTTATAGTCTTTTAAGTGCCCCTCGAAGGTTGATTTCTTCGGTCGTTGGGATCTACGTGGTTGTGGTGGTGTATGGTTTGTTATTGGTGTTGTCTCAGCTGTAGTGATTGGTGCTGATTGGGTGGCCTGGTCTGTGTTTGTTGCTATTGCTGGTGGTACAATGATGGGTGTTGGTTGCGGATGTGGTAGCTGGCAGGTTAACTGGTCTGTGGTCTGTAGGAGTTTAAATCTGGATGCATCTCTGCATATTGTTCTCTGATCTTTGACTCTTGTTGCTTGGTTTGTTGCTCCTATAACCTTAGTCACTTTGTATGCACAGGGCTCGAATGGTGTCTGTCCCTTTCGTTTACTGTCACGCTTGACTAAGACTGCGTCACCTACTTGGATTCTGTGGTGTGTTGCTTTGCGTCGTTTGTCATGGTTGGCTTTTAACTTTGTTTGTAGTCAGTGTCTCTAGCTCTAATTTTTCCGTCTAGGTTTGGCGTTTCGGTTGGGAAGTGGTCCAGCTTAGTGCGTACTTTCCTATTCATGAGAAGCTCGTATGGTGAAACGTTGGTTGCTGGGTGTGGGGTTTGGCGGTAACCCTGCAACATATTGTAGGTTGCTTCGTGCAGGTCTTGGCCAGTCTCAAGGGCGATGGATGCCGTTTTGTTGATCATCTTGTTGAACCCTTCGACCTGGCCCTAGGCTTTCGGGTGTCTGGGTGTAACCTTCTTGTGCTTAAATCCTGTCTCGTTACCGAATAGCTCAAACTCTGCAGAATTAAATGGGGGTCCGTTGTCTGATTGGACAACGCATGGTATACCATGTGTAGCAAGATTTTTTTTCAACTTTTTTCTTACCGGCTGGATTGATGTTGAGTGTACGAATTCAACATCTGGGTATCTCGAATACTGGTCAGTTACTACTAGTGCATATTCGGTACCTTTGAATGGACCACAGAAGTCGATTTCAACGGTGTCCCATGGTCGATCGGGTAACTTTGTCATCTTGGCTGGTTCGGTGTGTGGTGTATTTGTGGCTATTTGGCACTCGAAGCAGTTGCGAACAATGGCTTCAATTCTTGCATTCATTGTTGGGAACCAGTGCTTTTGCCGTAGCATCTCTTTGGTCTTGCTCAGTCCCAAGTGTCCTTGTTTGTAAGCAATTTGGATGATTCTGTCGTAGAGTGTTTCAGGGGGGATGATTCGGTCGAGTCGCAGTACTAGTCCCTCGGCTATGTATAGCTCGGTTCGCAGGTCGTAGTAGGGCTTGAGATTGTCGTCTTTTCTGTCCCATTTTCCTGTTTCGATGGCAGTGATAAACTTTTGGAGCTTTTTGTCAGTTCCTGTTTCAGCCTTGATTTTGTCAATAACTACTCGTGTTCAGCTCAGACAGAAGCAATAACATACCTCTCGAGTCTGTCGGTGCCTTTCTCTGGTAATGGATGTCGGGAGAGATAGTCGGTCATGTTAGTTTTTCCTGGGATGTGGATCATGTCAAAGTCGAAGTTCTGCATTTTCATAATCATTCGCTCTATGCGTGGTGGTAGTTTGGCAGTTGGGTTGTTGAAAAGCGGTAGTAGGGGTTTGTGGTCAGTGGCAAGCTTGAATGTTGGCGCCCCTAAGAGGTACATTGAGATTCGGTTAGTAGTAAATTCAGCTGATAGTGCCTCTCGCTCAATCTAGGAGTACCTTTTCTCTGTGTCGGTCAATGTTCGGCTGACATAATGGACGGGTTGGAAATCTTGTTTGGTTTTCTGAAATATGCCGCCCCCAAGGCCGTGTGGGCTTCCATCGCATATGACTAGGGTCTCGCGGTCAGGATGATATGGAACAAGCACTGGTGCTGAAGTGATGGCTTTCTTAAGCTCGTCAAAGGCGTGCTGGTGTTGCGATGACCATTAAAATTTGGACTCGGCTTTGGTAAGTCGTCGCAGTGGTTCACATCGTTGAGAAAAGTTGTCAATGTACCTGGCAAGATACGCAAGCATCTGTAGGAAGGATACTAACTCCTCCTTAGATTTGGGTGCGGCACAATTCTGGACGGCTCTGATCTTGTCAGGGCTAGGTTTAAGGCCATTGTCGGTGAACAGGTGTCCATGAAACTAAATGGATGTTTGGCCAAATTCGCATTTCTCTTGGCGCAGTGTGATGTTTGAATCTTCCAGGCGTTGTAGGATTGTTGCTAGGTTACGGTTGTGTTCGTCCCAGTCTTTCCCACCGATCAATATGTCGTCTCGGTTGTTGAGAACTCTTGGAATTCCTGATATTATCTTGGCTATGCCAAGATGCTAGGCGCTTGTATCGGTAGTTATCCCACGGTGTTGAGAATGTCATAATCTTTCGTGACTTGTCGTCGCGACAGAACTGGTGGTATCCGTGATTCAAATCCAGTTTACTGAAGACTTTGCAGTGTCTCAATTCAGTCACGAAATCCTCTGTGATCGTTGCTTGTACATTTCGTGTGCGGAGCATTGATTTATTTAGTATTCGAATGTCTAGACTGACTCTGATATCCTCTGGGTTCTTCGGTTTTGGCTGTACCACGATTGGTGAGCACCAGGTGATCGCTTCGTTGTCTGGCACTTTCTCCATAATATCATTCGCTACGAATTCTTCGATTCTGCTCTTGAGAGGCTCAATGAGATGAAATGGAACTCTTCTCGGTTTTTAAGCGATTGGAACGGCGTTTTCTTTCACTGGGAGGTGAATTTGAATCTCTTCTCCGTTTTGCGTAGCTCTGCCGATTCCTTGAAAGAGGTTTTTGTGTTTATGAAGGATATCGTTCAGCTCTGTTGATCCGCTGTGGATGTGTTTGACAGTTTTGTTTGGTTTTCGTAGGCTTCCCGTTGGGTCTATTTTTAGCATTTCAAGTTCTGCCAGAGTTGGTCTTGCGAGTAGTGGGATAGAATCCATCGTTCCCTTGATCACAACAATTTTAGCTTCACATTGCCTAGTCTGGTTTTCGATTTTTACAATACATTCACCTTTGATTGTGAGTTCGTGTTCGAGTCGTGTAATTCGATCTCCTGTCGGTGCTTTTGTAGATTGTAGAATTGTTTCTCGTCCATGATGTTTGTGTCGGCTCCTGTGTCGGGTTCAATAATCGTTTCAAAGCTATTGATGAAAATCGTGCAAGTTTTCTGTATTCCTTGACTTGCTTTCTTGATGCGCAAGTGGTTGATGAAACATTCATCGCTTGATTGGAAGCTTTCTGAATCGCTGTCAACGTTGTTGTTATGTGACACTTGGCGTATTTGTTGTCGTGGTGTTGTAAACTTACGGCGCGGTTTCGTTGTAGGTTTCTTTTTCTTTGCTCCTTGTTTGCTGCGGCATGGCTGGTAATGGTTTCGACCGCAACGCTCGCAGTTTTGTTGTACGGAGGGTTTTCTGGGGGGCGGGGCGGTTTTGTGTTTCCCAATTCGACGAATTTGCTCGGTGTGTTTATTATCAAGCTTTTTCTCCATTTCGCGTGCTTGTTGGGTTGCTTCTTCCTCAATTGCTGCTTCGTCTAGGATCTCCTGAAGAGTCCCATTGCCTCTGATTGCCTTTATGCGGATGAGCTTGTTTCGCATAGTTTTTATCAAATGATCACGGATGGCGTCATTCTCATCGGCATAGTCACATTTCTTTCCGATCTCGCGGATACGTGCGTGGTATCGGGCTAGTGGTTCGTTGATCTCCTGTGTCAAATTTCCCATCTGGAATCTGGCGTAATCCTTGTTTTTCTTCGGTAAAAAATGTCGGTCTAACTTTCGTATTAAAACTGTGTAGGCGTCGTCTCCGTCGTCGCTGGTCGTGTCAGGAAGTGATTCTTCTAAGTCAACGATGTCTTCTCCACCGTAAATAATCAGTCCGTCTTTCTTGAGTTCGGGGTCGCTAATCCCAAAGAATCGGAACTTTCTTTCAATAACTTTCTTCCATTTATCCCACCTGCTAGCGGTCTCGGTTGTGTCGTGATCGACGATAAATGGTTTGATATTCAGTTGTCGGTTTACAAACGTGACTGATGATCCGTTCCCTGCATTTAAAGCGGTGCTGCTGCTCGCACGAGGTTCGGTGTTTGGCATTTCTTTATCTCTTCTTCTTAATCTTATGGATCCTCGTCGCCAATGTAGTAATCTAAGGTACTAACTAATATTAAGAAAAGACCAGACGACAGTTGTGCTAGTTCTCGATACTCGTGTATTCACTCTAGTGGCATCTAATGTCACATGATATGTATAATACCAAGTTACTGCATATTTCATATACAACATTAGAAAATAGTGCACAGTATATCATACTCTGTAACCTGGTGTCATAATCAAGTATCAAAGTAAAGTATGATTAATTTGAAATATTTTTGAAAAAACTTTGATTACAAATCACGAGTAACAGGTGCAAATAGTATCTGTAATTTAAAGAACAGTATCACTTGTGAATATGACATTTCTGTGGGCTTGGGCTTTCTATACATGCTAATATGTTTATCATTTTTTTCGTGAAACTGACCTTGGCAAAATGTTATATGTGTTGTGGTGAATTAAGTGCTGTAAATTTTGTATAAACATTGATCACTACCAGCACTCATTATCGAGTTATGACTTAGAAGGTCTAATTAAGTTGGTGTAGCAAGTAGTATGTCATTATATCTGAATATTTCAGCCAGAGTATTGGAGGGATTAATACAAATTAAATAAACATAAGTGATTTTCGATAGAGTTTTAATCCCTCATCGCATCATTCCTACTTTTTCCTAGTTTTGTCTACTCTAGGAAACACTTTGATATTCATGCCAATTTACTGTACAAGCTAGGTCAGGGCTCAAACATATTGCCACCTATAGATAAAAATATCTTCCATAAATAAGTGCTCTGGCTAATAGACTTCCAGAACTTGTACCATCTGGCAATGGCCTGCGTGCATGGTGACGTCAAAGGTGCACCAAAGAGAGGCTTGGTGGTGAAATACTAAGTAAGATTTATGTTTTTACTGTTCAGCATTTCCTATTGTCTGTTCTACCATGTTTATTAACTGGGATGTTCTTTATTATTTGCATAGCAAGTAACTATCACCACCAAGCCTTGTTATACTACGTCAGCGCGCGCTTGAAGCGGTTGGCTTTTTTGTTGCTCCGCTAGTTTGTATTTTTTTTTCATTTTTTTAAATAACTTTCTTCATTTCGTTGTCACAAGAAGTCTTCTAAAGGTTTGTCCTTACTTTTGTTTTCATATTTGTTCCTT
>JANVCF010188756.1:0-10074 GCA_025388745.1 Hydrozoanthus gracilis
CAGTTTGTGCAATCTAGATCTTTTAATTGGTAACCGTGAAAAAGAAGAAACAACTTAAGTTATAGAAATATCTAGAAAAGCTAATAATAATAAGTCCTTTCGGCGCACACTAACTCGCGACCCTAGGTTTACGGGTCGAACATGCTAACTTCTCGACCACTGTGCCTGCAAGTATAACAATTTAGATGTTCTTGGTTTACATATATTAACTTGGATGCTTTTTTTTCACAAAGACGATTGGTTGGTTGCTGACTCATTAAAGCTTGATTCAGAGGTTCTTAACGAGGTAGAGGACCGGCTAAACGCAAACGTCCCTGGGGTTGGTAACTGGCGCTCTCTTGCTGATGAACTCGGAGTTCCTGAGGAGATCTACGACAGCTTTGAGCCAGCAAGTCCCACCGAGAAAAGCCCTACAAAACTAATGCTGAACTGGTTTAATAAGTCTAAAGAAAATGCAACGGTGTGTGACGTCATTGAAAGCCTTGAAAAAATTAAGCGGCGTGATGCCATTAGAATTCTTAACAAAACGTTGAACATTAGTGGTGAGTTAAATATAATCCGTTTTGCTTCATTACTTTTGAATCAGGCGGGATAATTGAGTGTCAAAGAGCATGTAATATTTCAAAAATTGTTCTAAATGCCTGGGTTTGTAGTGGCAAACTTTAACTATCTTCTTCAGTGGCAAGAGTAGCAACAGAGATAACAGTGATGGTGACACAAAGCGGTCACAGAAACAAAAGCAGAAACAATAACAGTAACGGGTGTTGGTATTACCAGTTCTAGTAGTAGTAGAAATATATGGAAAAGTACTGCGACAGTAAAAGTGACAAATACAAATACGTTTTTTGTGAGCTTGGTTTACATGCGGAAACTGAGCTCTTTGGGTATTTTTTTTTTCAACAGACAACTGCGACAAACCGAAAGACTGCTTTCCCCCGCAGATCCGAGAAGGTTTGGCTGCTCTTGCTTTGGAACCTCAAGCCGAAGAGCCACATGAAGGAGAAAAAACAAATGCACAAAGTGACAAACCGCCTGTACAAGGATGTACTACTCCATCGTTTTTCACAGGTACTTGATAAGATAATCTTTATTTCTGAACAAACTTAATCTTGAAGTACTTATCGTCGTTAAAAGTTTCAATAATTAAACTGAAACGGATAAGATAAAATGAAAGCTTGATAAAAGGTTACTTCAGTTTTCCCTGGGCGTGTATCCCCGTACCACAACGAACTACAATGGATAGGAAGAAACCCATTTTCAGTGCATTTCGAGCAAGAAATCTTTGTCAACTATTAATGTCGACTTGCTTTTGCTGATTTTTGAAACTTTTTTTAATCTTTATCTTTAGATAGATGCAGTGATAGAGCCCTCAAAAATCTTTGTAGGGTAAAATACTTCACTGGAAGAAAGAAAGAACTCGATGACGTAGTCAACAACTTGAACAACGAAAATTACAGAGGAGTGGTAGTGGTTGCTCCGCCTGGTTACGGCAAAACAAGTTTTGCCGCTGAGGTAGCTCACAAAATTGTTTCAGAGGGAAAGGACGCCATCTATGTTAGCTCACGTGGGGTTACTTCTCTCGAGGATCTTGGGTATCAAATCATCCAGGTCCTCGGCTTTGAACCAGGCCTTAATCCTAAACGAGAGGCACTGGCTCGATTGCGTTCGCTTGAAAGAGACACAGTTCTCATTGTTGACAGTCTTGACGATCTACTTCACGTAGATGAAGACAAACAGAAACAATTTGAAAATAGAGTTAGTTGTGAGTCTCATGGAACACAGATTGCAGAGGTGATCGAGCTTCTAAGAACAGGGTTAGCAACTGCGAGAAGCATAACCAGTGCCGAGGGATTTTTGGACTTTCTGGAAGACATCGAAGGGTCATGCACAAGAGTGAAAACTCTAATAACTTCGCGAGAAGAAGTTGATTTCGTTAGAGCTCTCCTGTGGGAAAAAAGATTAGATCCCTTGCCACTCAGCGATTCCGCTGAGCTTCTGATGAAGCTTTGTGGGGAGTTAAATAACGAGCAAGCAAATGAACTTGGTCGAATTTGCAATGGCATACCGTTGAACTTGTGCAACATCTCGTCAACGATTCAGAGGAAAGGGTACGAAGCTACGGAGAACTTACTCTCAGAATTCATTTCTGAGCTTAGTTCTAGCTCGCCATCCACGCTAATGGAGGTTTTTGATTCACAAAAAAAGTGCCTCAATTTTGTTTTTCAGCGACTCGATCCAGTCCTCCAAAGTCTTCTTGTTGCCTTCTCAGTGTTTGAAAGAACATTTACGTTCAAACATACTGAAGTAGTTAGTGAAGCTGTTATGACGTCAGCAAGTGCGACACAAAACCTGAAAGATTCGTTGAAGAGCTTAGTGAAGAGTTGCCTACTGCATTACGACGTTAAAACAAAAGAATATTCCATTCACTCCTTTACGAGAAAGTTTTGCATTGCTCTTGCAAAGAATGAACCATTTAAACGTTGCTATGACGCTGCTAAGAAAAGCTTCACTCTGTTCTTTACAGTTCTTCTGGAAAAACTTTACAAAACGTTCCTCAGCAAAGGAGGTCATGAAGCATTGCTAGAATACAAAAATGAAAAGGTGAACATGAAACAGTTGTTGACTTGGTGTTCAGATGACAAAGAGATTGATGTCGAAACAGGGCGAAAGGCTGTTGACGTCATCAACATGGCAGCGCCGATGATTGCAAAGGTGACAGGAAGAGCAGAATTCGTGCTCCTCTTCAGCAAGCTAGCTTGCCGATGGGACGGTGTTCCCAAGTGTTTCAGCGACTGTCTTGTGTCCATTGGCATGAAGATTGTTCTCGCATGTACGTGTTCACCTAGAATGTGTCATCGAGCCCTTGAAAACGCAATAATGTATCTCGAAGCAGCCAACAACATACAAGAAAAGTACCACATCACAGATGGTAACGGTCGAGCCCAGTGCCTTGCGAAACTCGGCCGCTGTAATATGCGTAAAGGCTTGATTGAACGTGGTTTTAAAATGCTCACCGACGCCAAAAACTTGCGTTCTGACCAAGTAGAAACTAGGCCAACAGAAGTTAACCGCGTTTTACTGGCCGTTTGTTATAGCGATTTAGCAGGTAAATAAGAATACATAACAACAAATTTATAGTAACCACTGTTCCGATTTAGCTCCTTGCATTGTGTTTCTTGTGATAAGTTGCATAGTTTATAGGGAGCGTTCATTATTTACCGGGAAGACTGGGTCGTGTAATTTGAACCAAACTTGTCTATTTTTTTCCAAAGCCCGTCTTGAACTTCAAGCAATTGTTTAACACCCGTCAAAGTTTCTTAAAATATTTCAAGACCCTGTCTGAATTTAAAAGGCAGCAAAAATAAGAAGTAATCGTGTTCTGCCACTGTCTGATGTACTTTATTCTATAAACAACTGCTAGCAACACATGGGTTGTTTCTTTATGCTGTTAAAAATTATTTCGAAAATAACGCTCATTAGATTTCCTATGCAATTAAAAGATACTTGGTAATGGCGAGGTAGAATTTGAAGCTGACAAGTCACTGTCATGTACACTAACAACGAATCCTATTCAGGTTTTGCTGTTACGTATTGTAAATGAATATCTACACTTGCGTTAACTCTTATTGATTCTTCGGAGAATAAATGTTCAAACATCTAAATCCCTCGGCACCGTTTATACTTCAAGTTCTGAATCTGTGATGTGACCCTGTATCGACTGCGCTGAAACAACTTCATCTTCGCTACCATATTCTGAGTTAGAATCTGATTCACCGCCACCTATCTGCTTTCCAGACCCCTCAACATCCATATCTTCACCCTCGTCACTCAAACTACGAGCCTCGCTACCGGGTACATGCTACGATATTTTTTAGTTTTTCAGGATTTTTGCTCTTCGTGGATAGCCCGTGATGCACCAAGTACTTGTTCAACTCTTGCACACGAAATTTTTCAAGTTAATCGTAGTCAACAAGCTGTGCCAATCATAATCATGGACCGATTTTGCATTTCGCTGTTTTTTTTTCTCTTTTCTTTCTCGCCCTCTTATATCAACTTGAGTGCGAAGGTCTTGCAGATCATCAGACAGAATGGCTGCACTGACATTTGACGTCATTGCTCAACAGCCGAATAACATTAGCATAAGTTTCGGGAAACTTTTTGGGACAAGAAAGAGAGAAACGCACGAAATCGACCTTTATTTTACCGCTAAAAGTTTTTAAGACCCTGCATTTTTTGGCAAAAAATACAAGACCCTGTCTCTTTTCATCCACCCGGTTCTTCCGATAAACAATGAACCGTCCCTTAGCAAGAGCAACAATGTTGGTATGTTCTAGAACCATTGTTCTTAGCAATGAACTACGTAGGTTGTGGATATTGTGAATTTAATAACAAATATAACACTGTGAAACATAGATGATTAACCTGTCCATTCGTAAAGAGAAACACGTCAAAACTTTGTCAATACCAGACTCGGTATCGTAATTATACAGTTCCACACAAAAACGCACGATAAGGCTGCAGTTATCCGAACCTTAGTGTTCGCCACCGAAAGAACTTGTGATTTGGATCTTCTTATCCACATCCCACAAGTTTTACAATAACGCTGGGAAATTATTTATCATTTTTCTAACCGAATTTCTTCTTTTTTTAGCCGCTAATAGTTATGTGAGTAGAATCCGTTGCGCTCTCAACTTGAGTCTCGAATTTGTGCTTCCCGAGTACGAGAGGATCCTGGGAGACCATCCGTACAGAGCAACTGCGCTCAACAACGTTGGTAACTACTATCAGGCTATGGGTGATTGCGATAAAGCTGTCAACTACATCGAGAAAGCACTGAGCATGCGCAAGTCGTTGCTTGGAGACCACCAGGAGACGGCTCGCTCGTACTATGACCTCGGATTGACCCTGGAAGGTATGCATGTTTTGACTGTTAGATGGTTCATTAAGTTCTGCCTTCTTTTCCACTTACTTTTGAAATAAGGAAATAACATAATTTTTTTAATTTGCAAACTTTTTTAATCAAAAAGAGAAGATATAGACTAAGAACCTATTGAAGGATCTTTTTATTTTGATTGGTCTAGAAGTGAGCTGCTTCCAAACAAACTAATCGCGGGCGCGCGTGACAACAATGATACGTGATCTGACGTGAAAATAATTTCATTAAGCTCCCTTCATTTCGCTCTCTTGACTCTTTTTTCCTCATAAATACCTGCCTAGATTTGTTTGAACTATTTTGCTCTTTCCATCTTTAGTATATCTGAAGAAAACCTTGTGTCTGCTTGCACAAAACCGTATGTTAAAATAGTATCAAACTTGTAAGATTTCGTAACTTTTATACAAAACTTGCTGCATGACATCCTACTTTTAACATGTAAAACGAAACTAACTTAACTCTTAAGGACATTTGGGGAAAGAGTACACGGAAACAATTTTATGGTTGGTTTGGAAAATAAAGGTAAAGTTTGTTGGTGAGGTAGGAAGTTTTGTTTGCAGTTTGTGCGTTATTAATTCAAGGACATTCTGCCTGTAACTAGCTAAACCAGTTTATGATTGTCTTATACTTTACATTTGTGCTCAAAAGAGAAAGGGAACTATGAAGAAGCCTTAGAGAACCTCAGGCGAGCAGCTGCAATACAAGACAAGGTTCTGGACACGCACGAGGAGACTTACAAGTCACACCAAGAGATTGCTTTCGTGTTGAAGATTCTAGGAAAAGAGAAAGAAGCTATGGAAGCCAGATCGTTAGCTGAGGAAATCTTCAGAAAACTGCCGGTGACAACAGTGAAGGAAAGCAAACTGACAATCAGCTCAACCAAGCCAGTTGATTTTCCTTCACAATCGAAAATAAGCTAAACATTTGGTGTAATTGACGGACTTTTAGTTAGCACCTCCAGAGAGTATTGGCAGTATAAGCAACCAATCGAACCGTTGTACGTTCAGGGGCTCAGCTAGCCTTTAAGCTATTAAGCACGGGCTTGGCAGGAGCTTCTGCATTGATTGCCACATTAGTCTGTGGACGGCCATGAAGAAAACTAGTAAAACCACTTAGACCTACGCTGTTCAACTTGGACTTAATTGGAACAATAGGCTGGCTACGCTCATGACATTCACCTTATACCGCTCAACGTAGCACATGGGCCGTAGGTTTACAAAATTTGCCCTTGCTCTTCAAACATTAAGAATGCCAGGTTTAATTTAACCTATCTTCTTCAAATATGAATGTTCTCTGTGTAATTTTAGTATGACCATTTAGATTTTACTCGCGCTAGAAATTGTGGAAATAGGTGTAGCCTGCCATTTCATCACTAGGATCGTTACATTTTCTGGATTAATACTTAGACTTAACCAGGTTATAACTAACGAACCCCTAAGAACGTTATTGGTTTGAAAGCTAGACTACAAATTGTGGTCAAAAACGAAATATGTTTACAGCAACGAAAAACCTATTCTCGTAACGTTTAGTTGCAATACAAGCACATACTTTGATATATTCTTCCTCGGAGGCTAAGTAATAACACGTGTAATTAATTGCTAGCCTGATTTCTTAGGAATAGATCATCGTTGATTCAACAGAGAATTTGGTGTGAGATAATTTAAATTAGTATAAACCAGCTCGGCTGCCCGCGATTTGATTTGTTTAGAAATGGTAGTAGTGACTGAGACAATACTTACCTCCGAAATAATAGATAATAGCACCCAAACAAAATGGCGGACGGAAGTAGTCGCTTCGTGTCCGTTTCGGATCACGACACTGAAAAGGTTTGTTAGAAAAACACGGAATAATTAAAACATTTTAAGAATTCCTCTGTTTTATGGCATTTACAACATTTTGTAGTTGGCAAACTGTCAAAACTTGTTTTTTTTAAGATAGGCTGCTCACCCGTTCAAATAATACATCTTATTTCTCTTAAAAATCTTTGTTTTTCCAAAGATCAGTCGGCTTGCTGGCATATTCTAAAACACTAATTCCATTTTGGTTTCGGTTGATAGTGGCTTGACGAATATAATATCTACCTCGCACCTTCGGCGCTCGAGAAATATTCTGCCACTAACCACTTCATTTGAAATAGAATAACTGTTAGTTAAACTACAAGTTTGTACCAGTATTCAAGACAAAGTATTTTGCAGAACTATAATTTTTATAGGATTTCTTACCAGAGTTGACCTAAGAATCGAGAACCCAAGATCGTTTTTAATTGTAAAGAAGTTTTAAAATGTTCAATAGATCACAATACTATCGGTTGTTTAAATATAGACTGAATTTTATAAAAAAATTTTCCGGAAAATCCACATCAGACTACCTACCTACTTTGATAAGAAGAAGCAGAAGCAGAAGCAGAAGCAGAAGCAAAAGCAGAAGAAGAAGAAGAATGAGCTTTTCTGTAGCGCATTTTCCATAAATGCCTAAATGCGCTGTACGTTTCTATCAATAAAAAAATTAAAATAATTTAAAATGTAAATAGGAAATAAGAACATAACTATTCGAAAGAAAAAGAAAAAAGAGATTAATTATAATATTTCTTAAATAAAAACGTTTTTAGATTCTTTTTGAAAGACTGCACTGAGGGGGACTGTCTAAGGGCAAGTGGAAGCTTGGTCCAAAATCTGGGTCCATAGACACTGAAGGCTCTTGCGCCATAGGATTGTAGGTTTTGTCGTGGTGGGGACTTGGTAGATGACCTCAGAGATCTGGAGGGATATTAATCAGTTCGGACAGGTAGTATAAGGGAATCGGGTAGTCCGGCCAGAAGGGCATTACAATTGTCAATCCTCGATATGACAAAGGCGTTGATCAGTTGCTTGGTTGTTTCAAAACTTTGATTGCAGCGATTGCAAAAAAACCACTCTAAAACACTTTCAATCGGTCCCAAAATAAATACAAGAGGCAAACACAAGGTGACTTCAAAAAGAGAAGTTTTAATTTTCAATATTTTGACGTTTGACGACGCTCTACAACTGATAGCTTTTGTATGTACATACAACTGTCTCACTTTCCCATAAGAAAAAAAAAGAAACTCAGAAAAAGCCAACTGCGATTTTTAACGAGTGGTCCTCCAACCTTACTTCAATGGCGCTTATTGTAGTTTTCATAATTATGGTTTTGAATAGCTAAATGTTGCAAAACCTATGATATCCAACGCTAAAGTGAGTCTAGTCAAAATAAAAAAAACAATTACTCAAATTTAACACTAAGGAGAAAACCGTTTTGTTCTAGTTGCAGCTGTGAGTCTTTCCCCGACATACTCCATTCATACAACGGTCGTTGGTGGTGTGTTGGTTGCCATCGTTACACGGGGCACCATCAGCGTTATGCCAAACACTTGGAGTTGTTAACTTGCAAATTTGACAGGGGTTACTCGGATTATGTTCTCTGTTCAGGAACAACTTCCCTGTAAATGAGTAATTTAACATTAGTCTTTGACCGATTTGGCTCTTTTTAAGTGCCTTGAATATAAACACTTAAAACACACACAGTTTAATTTACCTAAATTAATAAACTCCACCGTGTGTGCTTATTTATCATAAAAATCTTCTAACATTTCCAAGTCTCAAAGTCATTGACTTTGTGAAAGTAAAAGGAATTTTTTAAAATCAAAATCTCAAGGTATCAACTTTGAATCAATGTCAACTTTGACTCAAGGTTCAAATGGGATCTTTTTAGTTTCTTAAGATTATTTCTAATTTTGCATTTTAAAAGAGCTAGGGATTTCTTGATAACACCGAATAAACACATTTTCTTTAGTTATAGCATTGCCAGTACAAATGCATTTCAGTGCAAAAATATCAATAAGTAGCTTGTGTTGAGTTCGACGTTTCCCTCAAAAACACACCGTAGCTTTTATTAACTTTATATTTTTATGAAGTATGTAGAAAGAGAAATATGGAAATGTTGAGCTCAACACGATTTTCAATTCCTTTTCTTGCTGCTATGCAAGAACAAAATGACGCTCTTGCTAATGTTTTGATGCTGTCATTATATTATTGTTGCCTATACTTTTACGCCAACGTGTTTTTGTTTATCATATATGTTATGATTGTTTCGTTGGAAAACAAAATAAAAACCACAGAGAAAAGCGAAGAAAAACAAAGAAGTAACGTCAGCGATATATTTACAAGTGAGGTCATGGAAAATACCTCTCTCGATCCTGGGTGCAGTTTGTTATAAAATGTACGAGTGTCGTATTTAATTTACAGTAAAACACTCACATCTATATAACAAAGATGTTTGTTGGCATGTAATTCTCTTGCATGGTAATTGTTTCCACTATACAACCAAAAAATAAATAACAAATATTCATAAAACAATAGTTGTTTTAAAGTGTAGTTGAGACAGGAAAATACCTCCGATGTTACAGCGGCACTTCTTATCCACTGCGTTGTACCCAAAGCCGGGTTTCACGTTGCACTGATTCCCGCCACATTCGAGACATATCTTTGCACCACAGTCCAGTTTGGTCCCCGCGCATGCTCCATTGACACAGACGTCGTTAGCAGTACAAATGTCTTTATCGTCGCACCGTTTGTTGTTGTTTAACGACCAAGTGGTGGATCTTCCGCTACATTTCTGAAAAAGAAGTGTGAAAAGTAATAAAAAATCGATAAAAGATCATAAATATTAATCAAATATTCCTTTAAACAAATTTTTAGAATCGAATCGATTCCATTTGATACAGTTTTTTGCTTTAAACAATGAAAGTTTGTAGTTTATACCTTATCTATAATCGAGAAATGTGCGGACGAAGATGAGAGACTTAACCAATAGTTTGTATTAGATTTTCACCCTCGAGTATTGCTTTTCTGAAGTACTGATTGGTCGGCATTTAATCTTGGTTATCAGCTCACATACCATTTTATGGCAGTAACTGTGTATTTTTGCAGGAAATCGCGCAGGCAAAGAACTGCCAACTGACCGAAGCTCACGAACAGAGTTATAGCTTAGTTACACGACTTGGTCTTGAAAAATAGGGTGAAGGGAGGCTGAGCACTCCCATAGCCTTCTGCTTGTACAACTTTGTATTTAGAGTAATGCCAACCATGCATTTCATTCCGAATATTACGCTGCCGACAAGTCTT
>JANVCF010188767.1:0-10073 GCA_025388745.1 Hydrozoanthus gracilis
TTCGTGCTCTCGCACTCATCAGGCAGTGTTTAATGAAGAGCAATCCTATCTATCTATCTATCTATCTATATCTATCTATATATATATATATATATATATATATATACACACTAGCACATTTTCTGGTTTTGAGTTCTTTGAACTAAAACAAGTAAGTTAGTAGCTCAGTCTAGTTAAATTGAAAGCAGAATTGAACAATTTAATCTTATGAAACCCTGGGTATAACATACTGTGTTTTAACTTAAGTTTGTAAATTCAGAGTTTCCATTTTTTTTCGTTTTGAGATGAATTAAGATTATTTTCACACATGACAAATACAAATAGGTATTTAACAAGAAATCTTACAAACTCTCTAAAGATGTTTGGTGTAGCTTTATAGTTTAAGCATGTTCTTTTGCTTGTGAAGATCAAAGCCAATGTACATGTACAGTTAGGAATGATTCGATCTTGATGTATTTATATGTCATCTTCATATACTCTACGGAATAGTTTACTGTATATAAACTGGCAAACCCCAAATTGGAAACACAAAAAAATGTAGAAAGATGCTTTTTTGTAGGCTGAACGAATCTTGACCCTGTACATTTCAGGTGTTGACTTGTCACAAATTGTTGATTTGCATTTCAAAACCTTTAGAATTAGGTGCATTGACAAGACCGGATAACAAATAAAAATGATGAACAAAATCATACACTGATGGTTCCATAACCAGCTTATCTTTTAACTATGATCAAACGTACAGTTTTAGAGATATTTGTGGCTTTAAAGTCGGCAGATTGTCTAATGCGAAGAGAAAAACATTTTTGTTACCTCTAGTTCTTTGACTTCTCCATTCCAAGAGCATCCTTCATCCTTTGCTGGGCAACTGACTTTTAGAGAAAGCACCTCTCTTTTCATGAAATTATCTGGAAAAACCTAAAAAACATTTATAAAGATGAAAGTGTCACGTCAGTAGTTCTCATGGATAAAAAATAAATACAAAAATAATGTATATCATTATACATTAAAAAATAAATACAAAAATAATGTATATTTTATACCAGCTAATAGGGCACCTTCCCTGAATATAAAAATGTACACTGAAAATAAGGCGAGTTTATAAGTAAACACGTGTTGGGTATGAGGCAAGACTGTTGTGCACCGAGTTGCTGATACTTTTCACCCCTCATATCCAACACGGCACAAGCGGAAGTTTTTTTTTTATTAAACACAAACCACTGGATATATAATATTATTACAGAAAACAATTTTTTCCCGAAAAAGTTGTCAATTATCCTGACAGTAATCAGTCATTTACTGCTGACCGAATATCAGCTACACACGTGAATAACATTTTCAGTTGACGAAGCTGTGAAAATTTGGTCATGAACAAAACGTCATCGCATATAAAGTTTAATCACCTTTGCAGTTTTACTGATTTGGATATCAGTAATTACTTTATAGATGTGTATGTACTCCTGTCAGCACAAAAAAACTCAATTGCGAAAAACATAAACATGTATATACAGTAGTTGTCTGCCCAAGTTTGAAAAGGAAAAAGTGTTTATGCCGTAACTCACACTTCGCCTGTCTTTGGTCGTGTTCTACCGGGACCAACCATTTCAACAAAAGGTTTTGGTTTAAACTTCCAATAGAACACATTTCCAGACTTTTTCGGTTCAGTTTGTTCTCTACTTTACACTCGCATTGATACATAGTCACGTGTTTCGGTTTAATGGTTATCATGATCAGAGTCACCTAACCAACCAAAAAAGGTTTTCCAAATAGACTGGTAGATAACTAAATCAATCAAAAATGGTTGGTCCAAATAAAGCACGGCCTTGGTGTCAGCGCAACGGTTCATAAGAACTTCAAGTGCATACATCGCATGAATAAAACCTTGCTTACTTTGTGCTTTTGATGTTGGAAAAAGATGGTATAGCTATTTTTCCAATCAATGCACATAACCTTGTCTTTGTTTTGCATGTTGGCAAAATAGGCACTAGGACTTAGTGACTTCATTCTCGGTACTGAGCTCATGCATCTCAGATCGTTACGTGTGTGTTTGGGAAAAACTTTGGAACTTCCACTTTTACTGGGACGTTTGTTACAAAAAAATATGCTTATTCTCAGTCTCTGCCCCGAGATTGTCGTCACCATAAAGGAATATAGAACTCAGGCAAACCCGTCGAGGCTCAAGAATAGCCCCTAAAAAGGGCATGGATGACTAAATTAACAAAACAAGACAAGCATTTCCCAGAATCAAAAACGTAAACGGTGCAAACTTTTATGTATACATAATATTTTCCTTTTTCATGTGTAAGTTATAAAAACGAACAAAGAAAGGTACACTGGTCGATCAGCCAGAGTAGCTCGTTTATACTGGCGGGATTTTCTCAACCTGTCTTGAATTCCAGAATGACATCAAGAAATCGCATGTGTGGTTTGCCTTTTACATAATTTCATTATTGAACCAGTAGACAGCAGCACAAACAAATAAATGATAAACAACGGCAACACGCCGGTATGAAAACAATGGTTGTGCTAAAAATGGCATCTGGCTTCTGTTGAACTTCTCGTTGTGTTGGCAAGGTTTTTGACAAGGGAAACTCCATTTCAGCAGTTTTTCTGTCAAGTACAAACTTTTGTGTTTATGTTCACCGAAAGAAGAAAGCAATATAGTTAAAAAAACTGCGGAACAGAGTGAAGAAAGTAGCTGAGATTCTGTAATTTTTTTTTGTAAATCAGCGAAATCTGTGTTAGGAATAGCAAGTTTCATACAGATGTTGGTTTGGGATAAGACAACATAATTTTGTAGGAGATGACCAGAAACCAGACAAACTCAAACAAGGAGATCAAGGAAGAAAAAGCAAATGCTAAACAGAAAAGGCCTTCATTGAGAGCGTCAGGGGAAAGGTTCACTAGAGTAAAGGAACTAAAGCAGCAAGGAAGAAGAACAAATTTTAACGTTACTGTGAACCTTCACAGTTCAAAAACGCAAAAATCGTTTTGTTTTGTGTATTAGATAATAGTGTATTCTTTCATGTGGATTGTTTTTCAGAGTAGATTTGGGTTTTTACCTGGGTCAAACGGCTATTTTTGTTTTACCGGAAGTAAATTTGCTGGTTATGATTGACAAGTGTATTAAGCAAATCAACCACGCATGGGTGACGACACTGTAATTTCGCGGCAAAAGAAGCTAGCACAACGTAAACAAATATCAAAACTCTTTTATTTCGTTTTCGGTCGATTGTTCCATTACAAAGTTGTTTCCATGACCTCTAAATTAAGTGGCCGGGTCCCAAAAATAAAAGAGAAGAAAATCTGACGTAAAACAAATGAGCTCGGGAGTAAAGACCGCCCTAGCCACAAGTGACAGAGGCTCGTACTATCAACAAGAATGCTCTTCGCCTTCGGAGGAGGAAACTGTTGGGGAAAGCTACCGAAAGTTGCTGGAAAGTAAAGATGGTTCCATTCACGTCCATGATACAGGCTTGGAGGCAGAAAGGAGTTCCGATGGATTGAGCCTTCAGGGAAGGAGTACTCACTATTTTCCGGACCGACCTCGTTTTGCTACAAATAAAATAAAACTTAACTGTAGGCACATTTTGCTGTTGCACCATGACAAAGATAGTGACTGGATCGTAATAAAAAAAGCAACAAGGGGGAACAAAAAACCACACCGCCAGAGCATGTACCCAGGAACAGTGATAAAATCTGTTCTTTCGCGGCGGCTTCCCTCTCTTCGTCTTGTCCGCCGTACTGAACTCCAACATGTTTGCAAAATGACTGCCATCAAATCTGCAATAAAGAAAACTAAGAATATTTAGCTTAGAGTCAAGCCCTTAGGAGAAAGCGTATACACTGGTATGCTACAGACATTTTTAAATTAAATGTTCGTATACTCACCCGCTTCGGCCGTTTTCCGAATCATGAGGTCCCTTGTCTCAGTCGGTTGTACCTCGCCCTCGGTACTCCTATGCTCACACCGCTTCTTATTTGCGCTTTTGCCAGTTTTGGTCTTCCTCTGGCGCTGCGTTTTGTATGTTTCCTTCGTTGCGCTTAGTTTCCTTAACTATTCCCATGTTAGCTTGCTGTAAGACCTTGTGAAACAACTTTGATCGAAATACCGCGCGCGCTAAAACACTGTGATCACCTTTTCCGATCCGTCTGTTTAATGTCAAGCACTGTCAAAATTCCGCGCAAAAAAGTTAAACATGTTTACTTCCGGTGGCTGGCGATTGGCTAACGGCGCAAAAGGGGGAGGAGTCCCTAATCTGCAAATACTTTCTATCGTCGTTCTCTCAAAAGCGCTTTTTTATAAAATTACCAACTTCGGAGCGTTATCGCTGCCGAGATAATGGTCCAAACAATACAAAATTTGGCAGAAATGTAGACAGGTTACCGAAGAACAAAACCGTGCCTACGATTTATTTTATTTTATTTTTTATTTAGCGCCGTTTTCGACAAGATAACATTTTATGGCCTTATTCACGTTGAAGAAAAGTAAGAAATCATAACTTTTGAACAAAGAAAAATTTTAAAAATCGCAGGCACGGTTTTTGAATAACATCTTTAAGGATAAAAAAGATGTATGATTTGGAGGTAAAGAGTGACCAGTTCGTCGGCGTTAACTCGTTAAAATGATACACTGAAATTCTTGATCAAAGCTTTAGGAAAAAAAACAATTTACTAAAACGTTAATTTCTTTCACCACAGTCTGTTAGACCATTCTGTAAGCTTTACAGCGATATATAGGTTTACATACTTTGCTTTTAGTTAAGTCTTTCAAAGTTTGTTTTTCCGAGGGTATGTTGCGAAGGTTCACAGTAACCTTAAATAGGGGAAAAAACAGTTGAGAACTTTTTACTCTATGGATGCCGGAATTGCGCTTTGTGTGGCTTTTTACATAATTTCATTATTGAACCAGAGTTTCTTTGACTTTAACTTTGCTTTTTACTTTACAGTTTAAACACGATCCTTTACCTCATTTCGTATACCTGATCGTTTTTCTGACTGGAATACTCTTTTGGGTGAGGCCAACAAAATTATGTTAAAGAAAATGTCTGAGAATTCAGAGTTCAAGTCGTACTTACGAAGCAATGGTAGTCACAAAGACAGTGAAAACACAACGTTTTCGGTGTCATACTTGTGACAAAAGCAAACAAAATCCTGCTTGAAAACTTGACAACTATTTTTGGGAAAGTTAAGGAGTCACTAACTTTGTAGGAACAATTGGCAACAACGTAAAACCACATCCGGGAAAGGGCAAGGAGGTAATGGCCATGGCTGTGATAAAAAATCAATTCAACAAAGAAACCTATTTCACTTGATGCTACACCTTAGTTTTCTCCTCAAAAGTGTTTGCTTTAAGTGTTTTGGTTTAAAATGCGATGCACGTGTCATTTAAATGTATTATTGTAATGTAGTAACGAGGTAAGCTGCCTGGGGCGGCCACAAAGTCCAATACGGAGATGATAAACAAATAGTTCTCCTTGAGGCTTTGATATATTTTAAGTAGCAAAAGGTTAGTCGTTGACTTTCCAATGCACTTTGACGATTTTTACTTTGAAACGAAAAAATCCAATGTCATTTCAAATAGCTTTCACAAATCAAAACAATTCTTTTTTTTCTGGTGCAAATGAAAAAAAAATGTAAGAACCCCCTAAGTAATCGAGAACCAGAATGAAAATTGTATTCAACGCCCACTGTTTTCCGACTAAAACAAGATTTGGACATCTGTTCAGGAGAGCTGGTCCTTTGGAAGAAATAAATCTACCTCCCTCATTTCCATACAAATGTAAAGCTCCGTTAAATGATTGACAATCATGATGAAAATTATATTCAATGCCTACTGTTTTCTGCATGACGACTGGTCTTTAGGATTTGGACATCTGTTCTGGAGAGCTGTTCGTTTGGACAAAAATCTCCCTGTAGGTATGATTTCTCATTAGCATCTCAGCCCTGTACAAGTTACAACAAAGCTCACGGGAAAGGAAGCTTGATTAAAAACAAGACAGTTATAGTGGTCATTATGCAGATTGCATAAAGAACAAAGAATCACTGCTGTACAATCATTCCTGTGAGTTCTGAAGACTTGTCGCCAGAGGTGATTGTACTGTGTTTCACAACCATGCACCAACAATAAACAGTACACCAATAGTTCGAAAAGAATGAATTTATCACACTGAGAGCTGCAGAGGAAAGAAACCTTTTAAAGTGGTCTTCAATGAGGAAAATCTATTACAGCAACCTTGGTAAGAGCTCGAGTGTATGCTAAGGAAACCATTGAAAACCGTTCCTTAATCAGTCACGCTCCTGAACCTTGGTTCCTACAATGGCCAGTTCCTCTGCTTTCATTTGTTCTTCTTATTTACAACACTATCGGTCAAAGACATCAATTTTGATCAATCAAAATATTGCTTCCTTTCATCTGGACGCAACCAATTTTGAAGTCAGTAAACATAGTCAGACGTTGTTTGCAGCAAACGATCAACGAGCCAGTGACAACTGCAGAAACCTGTAGGAACAAAATAATAAGTTAATGGGTAAACAAGTGCTCATACTTTCTTTACTAGAAAAAAATATACAACACTTTTTGAAAACATGCTCCAAAACAAGTACAAAATTATTACAATGATCAGATAATGCTTCAAATCAGGAAAGGAACCGAAGAGTTTCAAAAGCCAACCATGTATTATTATTATCATTATCATTATTACTATTATTAATATTATTATACGAAAACGAAAAAGCTAAAGAAGCCATTTACACTGTAAGTTTAAAGCCTACTGTAAGTTAAAAAAACAAAACAAATCAAGCCGTTTGAACCCTGCCTGTTCCCCAGAGGAATAAGTTAACAATGCCTCTTTGTTTCTCAATCCACCCACTCTTAAGCCAAATCCAATTACTAACGTTTTTAAACCTGAAGATTGTTGTTGAGTAAAATGGCCTTACAATAAATAACAATGTTACTATCATGATCATGAAATTCTGTATAGTTTTTATAATAAATGAGATAAGTGATCAAGTACCATTCTCAAAATAGTAAAGATAATAATATATCAATATCATTATCATCACTATTAGCACTGATACTTGATCACTTCATCTCATTTAAAAATAAAACTTAGGAGAATAGTTTAATAACAACTACATTAAGAACAATTGAGGGGTATACCTGTTAGAGTAAGCTTTTGATTTGAAAGATAATCAACTAATGGCATCATGTGTGAGTTTTGAACAAATTTGCATTTTTTAAAATGTGTTGCCAGCCCATAACCTTTGGATAAATTTGAGCCAAACATGCATTGATGATCTATCTACCTCAAAAAACATCTAAAGCCCGAGTTTGGCTTAAATTATACCCAAAAGCTATCCATGGAATGGCAGCAGATTTAAACAAAAATAAATGCAAATTTGTCAGAACCAAACATGAAGACATCAGTTGACAACCTTAAACAATAATACCTTAAGAACCATAACCAATTTTTTTTACCCCTATTCTTCATTTAGCATTTTCGAAATTTTAAAATTCGTGCTTGGACACGAGGAACAAAAACGAATAATTTGTTTCTCTTAGTTATTCCCCTGAGCCTCGTATCCAAGAAAGAATTTTAAAATGTGAAATTGGTCAAAGTATTTTCAGCATAGAACAGCTCATATCTGACATCAACAGCTACACATACATAACAAAAGCCAGCAATTAGGCTAGTGTGGAATAAATTAAACTCCTGAAAGAACTTACCTACAACAGTAGTTACACCATAAAAGTTGGCCCTTTTCAGTTTACAGATAACGTGACCAAACTTACCTCATAATAGTTAGCTACCATGAAAATATGATGTTCAGATATTGAAAGGTCAAAGGCATAATGAAGATGTTAAGTACCTAAAAAATGACTGAAAATAGTAACACCAACATTTTTCTAAGTACTGTAATTGCATGTGAAAATGGCACTGTAGAGCAAGGCTTGCTGACTGCAGTCAAAAAAATCCATAGAAATATCCTATTTTTGTTTCTTGCCATTTTAAACATACTTCAGGTAAATGAAACTTTGCCATTTTTCAAATTTGTTAACTTGCTCTTTCAACCCCACACAGGCACAGGTCAGCATTTTCATGCCTGTTATAAATGACAATTACTTTCTGTATGCAAAATGTAGTGTAGCTAAATGTAATGCGGAAAGTAAATCTAAGATGGCAAAAAAAAGAAAGCTCTGTGAAAAGGGTGTCCAGGGCAGGGTTTCCCTCAAATTCATTGGGATTTCATATTGTATTTTTGTGGGTATGAAAAAACCTTGGAAATGCCATGAAAATAGCTGCATTAATATTTTCATGGTCCATGAATTTTTGTTATTAAAATTTATGGGGTTTTCAGTACCATGAAAACCCAATGAATTATGATTTTCATGGGAATTTCATGGCTCTTATTCAACATGAGAAGTGTTTCATGGGTCATGAATGTGTTAAAAATTCACAGGGTTTTTCATGCATATGGGATTTTTCATGTGTTTTTCATGATATATTAAGCCAATGAAAATACCATGAATTATCCATGAATTGCCCATGAAAAATTTCACACGATTTCATGGGTTTTGGTTTCATAGTGTTTAACACCTTAAACCAATCTCAGAGTTTGTACCACATGATACACACCTTATTCAAAAGGATTATAAAACATTTGTTGATGGGTTGACTGGCATGGGTTTAACCGACAATATTTGCAATACCGGACATGTATCAATTTGATATCCACCATGAATCTGCTTTGAACAAACATTCTCAAGGAAAAGCAGAAGTTCTACATATGCCCGACCAGCAAGCCTCAGATTGCAGAATAGCACCAGAAAATATAATGGTATAATATTGTTCTCATAACATCATAGTTACACTGACAGAACCTTTTTTACTCTGTCAATAGTTCATTTCTAAGACAATCTGTCAGCTACTAGAAAGGTTTCGGTACTATACAGTACAGTATATACATGTAGTTGCACAGTGGCATTAAACAGAGATTTAAACCAATGAAATTTATTAATTTAAGTTCTAATTATCCAGTGGCTTGTATTTAACATTTTTAAACTGTAATTACAGTGCTAACATACTAACCTTTCTGTAATACACCACAATCACGGAAATCAAATATCTTGAAAGGTTTTTCAAATGATATATGCAAACTACCAAAGTTGTGATGTAATAGGAAGAACCCAAGGAGATAACTTACAATTTAACAACTGTAAGTTATTTCTATAACATGTGTTTGACTGTGTTATAGTTAAACAATCGTGCTAAGTTTCAGGACCATTTGTCTTGTAAATTAAGAAATAACTGTTGTAAGTTTTTTCTACTTGCAAGTTTCCCCTATTATAAATTGGTAATTTGCATTATTTGGAAAACCTTCCATGTATATCTCAGCAAACAAAGAATTATATAAAGTTAATAATTAAATAAAGAACACTTTTCTTATTTTCTCAAAACCTTTCTAACAGACTATGTTCAATGATAGTGATATATAAATATAAATATACTTTAACAGAACATACACTCATATGCACATTAACACACTAACATATTTTAAGTGAACAGCCAGAAGTCTATGGCACTTCCCAACAGACCTTATTCATAATTGGCAGTAACGTCAATATTGTTTTGTTGAAATTCAAATTAGCCTATATATCTACAATCCTTTTTCTTTAATTAAACTTTCAAATTTAATATTTTGACTCCACTTGAGGCTGGTAGCTAAAATATATATATATACTTTAATAGAACATACACCCATCTTTCATGTACAGTATGTACACGGCTGTACACTACATGCATGCACATTAACACACTAAGTAAACATATACCATGATACCATGATATAGACCTGTATTCATACCTATATTAATACCTTATTCATAATTGGCGGCAATGTCAATATTGTTTTGTTGAAATTCAAATTAGCCTATATCTACAATCCTTTTTCTTTAGTTAAACTTTCAAACTAAATATTTTTATTTGAATATATAACAAATTAAGGATACACGGGACAAAATAATGCAAAAAAATATTATTTTTACAAAAAAATTTATTCAGATAGAACATTAA
>JANVCF010188800.1:0-10071 GCA_025388745.1 Hydrozoanthus gracilis
TGTTTACACTTCTGGGGCACAATCATGGCGGCCTAGCGACCGTTGTCAAGCTTAGGTCACGTGAGTGAAAACCAAGAATTTTGGGTCTACTTCTATTTCTACTTTATGTAAATGATGCTCAATTTGTAACGAAATTCATTCATTTAGTTATGTATATTGATGACACGAACTTGATGCATAGAAATAAAGACGTTAAAGCACTTATCCCAGAACTTTGCAAACTGCTTAAGCGTTAACTAAGAGAAAACTGAATTCCTAATTTTCCCATGTTGAAGGAAACTTAAAATTAAAAGACTCAAAATATTCCAAATACTATATGTTTTTTGAGGGTAATTTCCTAAAAAGAGGAACATGCACAAAACTTCTTGGAGTAAAAATCAATCAACATCTGATTTGGGACTTGCATATTTAGGATACATTTTGAAAGATTGCTAAATCATAAGATATTCTTTTCAAAAGAAGGTATTATCTTCCAACAAACACAATGACTAGTCTTTACTATAGTTTTACCTTCCCTTATATTTTATATTGCACGTTGACTTAGGGAAGCAATTGTTAAACAAAACTACAGCTTATTCAATTTTTGAAAAAACGTGCAGTAAGGGCTATTCTATTTGAAATAGTAATAAATAGTAGAACCCTGACCCTGACAATTCATGATATCACTCCAATGGAACAAGGGGAACTCATGTATAGACGTGTAAATAATTTGTTACCTGAAGGAATATTTGATGGTTACATCAAACCAATAAGTCATAGAAACAGCACTCGCTTCAAAGCTAAAAAATCTATATCCGCAAGACAAACACAACTTATCATGCTTAATATCTTGATGCGAACGTTGCAGTAACTGGCACTGAAGATAGATATGCAGACACTGATAAACAGTTATTGGTCATAGTGTTCAGCCTAGAGAAATTCGATCATTGCACATTTTTAAAATAGTGGAGGTGAGATGGAGATGAGTTTACAAACGAGTTCATCATATCTGCTAATTGCAGAAGAAACATTGCTACCAAGTTGACGAACCTATTAAAACACTGCACTCCTTCAACACCCTCTGGCGTTTGAATTTTTATGATTGCTTGTTCTTTCTCAGGGTAAATCTTCACTCCGTTTGCTGCGAGAACATGGCTCATGTATTCTACTTCACTCCAAGAAAGTTCTAGTTTGTCGCTGTTGAGAGGCAACAGCTCGCTTGCATGTATCTCTCCAGCAATGTGTCATGACTGATAATCACAATTTCGATGGTATTGCCTGGTCCAATTTATGAGAACGTCGTCTGTTTATGTCTTTGAAGGCCTGATGGATTCGCAGCTGCGAATACTCTGGGCTAATACACAGTTCAAAGGGGAAGCCGGCAACACCAAAAGGGGTAACAAAAGCTGGAGTTTTCACCACACAAGGTCAACAGTTGAGAAAACTTTGGCCTTTGATATCGATGATCATCTCTAAATAAACTGTTTTCAAGGTCATTGAACAATGCTATTGAATAGAAATAAAGTGATTATAAAATACTCATAGTTCCAACTTTTTGAAATTCTAATGCTGGAGATATCTACGTACACTCTACTTTGACGAGATGTGTGATACTACATAGGGAGCTTTGCAGGGGGGGGGGGATGTTGGGTTAATCTTCGCTCCGTTCAGGTAAATAATTTTGAGTCGGATTTGAAACGCATTTTAACTGTCAACTTCTTACCTCAATCAGCAAATGTAGCAAACAAGCAATGAAGTTAATGTTCAGCATTATATCTCATTGTTGCTGTTTTTGCAGCTACAAGAAGATCCTTGGAGGGCTCATAACCATAGCATTTGTGCTCTGCTTCTGGCCTGCCTAACTTTACTGCCAGGATACTGGATAGGGAACCATCAATATCCAACCTATTTCTGTCTGAATCTTCTTTTTTGTTCTTATTGACAAGTGAATATACTCGCTCAATACCAGCGTTGGAATGAGGAGTGACCAAAAACAATCTTTGCAAGTTCGAACAAGTTTTTCAATCTGCATCATTCCCAATCCCTGATGTCAGCTTCTGTAGGAGGAACCAGATTACATTCATCCTGTACTCTTTAGAGCCATCATCATACTCTGCACAGATAGCCTCTGTCAAATCAATTTCATTGTCTTGGAGTACCTTGAAATCTACAAACTCTTCATAGAGTTTGTCATAACTGGACTCAGACATGCCAAGCACAGATCCATAGTTAAAAGCAAAATATTTCACATATCAATATAATAATTAGCATTTATATAGCGCCTTTCCATGATACATGCTCAAAGCGCTTAAAAATACTTTACAGTTGACTCTGGTATTGAGGGTCTTAAACAGTCCGCTCTACACGGCTCACAACTATTTTCCAAGAATTGCCCTCAGTTAGTAGATGAGACAGACCACATCACCGGGATCACCCTACTCTTTGTCGACAAGTGTTGTGGGTTCTTTTAAGTCCCTCGATAGGAGACTGAGAGATTGGGCCTACGGTTTAACGTCCTTTTCCGAGAAGACGCGAAGGTCTAACCGTTTGCAGATGTTAGGGCAAAGGCAGCACCCTCTCCTCAGTTTTTTAAAGACCCTGGGTGAAGGTCCGGCACCGGGAATCGAACCCGGGCCTCCCGCACGAAAGACTGGCGCATTACCAACTAGGCTAACCAGTCTTCCCATTTAGCCACCTTTCTTTCCAAGAAGCTAACCCAAACAGCATGGGTCCAGAATTAACCTGGCCATGCATCTTTTTCAGCACATATGTTAAACTCTCCTTGTAAAATGTCTGAGCTCCTTTGAGGACATTCAAAGACTGATTGTTGGTAATTGTACCATCACTTAGCAGTCTTTTCAGAATGTTCGTTGTTGAAAAATCAATATATACCTCTGATAATGGTATGCAGTTATCCTCATTTGACAAAAAGTCAATGGTGATGTCATTTAAGGCCACTGGCTTCGTGAATCTCATGGCAATCTTTCTTGACAAAGCTTTAGTCGATGGCTGGACACTGTAAGCAAGTGGGGCCTCACCTTTGCCGAAAGAGGTTAAAATGTGTAAATATTGCCAATGCAGAAGTATAAAAGGCTATGTGAACTTCTGTCAATGGATTGTTGATAGCCTTCTTTAGTCTTGCAAATCTTGAAGCAAGTGAGTTACCTGCACCAGCACCATCAACTTCATACCCCCTGTCTTCCTTGGTACTTTCACCTGTTCTGCTCTGAAACATCGATCTCAAGGCAGGATATTTCCTAAGCTCTTTATCACAACACTTCTCTAGACATAATCATCTTGTTCTTACAAAACGAGTGAATTCTATCGACTCAAGTCCAACAAAGTGTTCATACTCTGCAAGAATGCCCTTGAAGTAGTAGTAGAGATCAACTTGATGGTCCTCGACATCAAATCCAGTAGCTGTTGCATATGCACGCTCACCTTTCCCAGCAGCTAGATGGGCAAAATGGCAAGAACATCCTGCAATGAAGCACGAATCATTTTTTGCCCTGATGCGAGTTTTGAGAGAATTATGGTCACCTATGTTACAGTTGCAGTTGTCAACACTAAAGGCCACACACCGTTCCCATGATATGTTATCCCTTTCTTAATGCACCATCAATGGCTGAGAAAAGGGTCTCTGCTTTAGAAGCATCTTCTCCACATGTAGAGCACATATCATAAAACTTGAACTCCACTTTCTTTGAGCGGTTGACACCAAATATCAAAGCACAAGTAGCCTTCGTTTTCTTTAAACCTGTATCACTTGAACCATCATTTACAAGGCTGAATGTCTCATTTTGCATGTATGTTTTCAGATAAGACTTCAGTTTTGGCATCATTGCCTTATTCAAGATGCATGTTGCTTTCGTGCAGCAGCATGCAAACTTCTTTGCAATTTTCGAATCTGCAAACATAGCTGCATAGTTGTTCGCAAGATGGTCAGCTAACAGAAATGGCAGGTTATGATGAACAATCATGTTTGTGTGTAATACCTCTGACCTGATGGTTTCATTCGATGAAGATGTTGACGGGTCAAACAATGTAGACCGAGACGTTGTCTTCTGGTTACTCTTGAGGGCAGCGACCATTTTGTTGTGACTGCTCTCCTTTTTGCTTGGGTCACAATGGTGCTCGACGTCTTTCTTTCCCTGAAACTCACAACTGACATTTTTCTTGCAAGGAATACAGTAAAAAGCATAAGGATTGTTGTTTGTATTTAGAATTGGATATTCCTTGGACCATTCTGGATTGTATTTTGCCTTGTATTTCTTCAATTTTCCCTTTTCTGGCGCTGGAATTGGCGATTTTCTCTTTCTATTGCTGTCCACCATTTCTAAAGGCAAAGCATTGGAGCAAGTTTGAGCCTGCGTACGTATAAACCAGTAGCAAAAATGCTGCCTCGATTCCAAGATGCCTCACAACAGCACGCGAGTCGAAATTTTAAAATTTGCTAGAACCGCTTAGTTTTCACGCAAATGCAAAATGCAGGAGAAAATGCTGGAGTGTTTTAATTTCTACGAGAATGCGGGAGATTTTCCCTAATTTTCACTGTGCTGGAGGTTCCAGTCACAATGCTGGAGCCTCTAGCAAGATGCGGGAGGGTTGGCAACCATGAATAACCTAAGTTATAAGTTATAAGTTATAAGTTTTTAGACAAAGGTGTCTGAAATGTCTGAAAACTCGTATGGAAAACACCTCGAACAAGTGGTTAAAGGTAAAAGAGTAATTCTCAGTTAACTTGATGTAAAAGAAAACCTTCAGTTATTAATACCAAAAACCTGGTAACTTGCCTTTTGTTTTTTGTAGCTGAGCTTTTTCCTTAAGTTGTTAATAACTAGTTTATCTGCGTCAGCAGACTCATTTGCTGCTTGGAAACGTGCAATCTTTCTCTGTTTTGCACATTCTTCGGTTATCTTTGTTGATTCATTTTTTGGTCTTGTGAGATAAAACAGTGCATCAAGGTTTTATTTTGAAGTTTTGTCTTGCACTGTTTGCTTCCTGTTTTATTTTGCTTGTTTTTCTCCAAAAAGAGGAATAAAAGTTCCCTCAGTCACTGTTTCAACAACGCTGGCAGCCAACATGGATGATTATCATATGCTCTCTGATGTGCCACTACCTGGGTTGAAAATGTTCAATTTCCTTCACAATGGCCAAGATGTTAAAGATCTATTAGGTTCTAGAATCCGCTCAGTCTGCAGGAACAAAGGGTTGCATGAAATAGCACTTATCGCAGCACGATGAATCTTGTTCACGCTGTCAAATAGACAAAAAAGGATTTGAGGATATTTTCAGAGTAAAATTGGTTCTTCGTTAGCCTTATTACTGAAAAGAAGGATAGAATTTAAACTAAGACTTTCAAACCATCCAGCTAATTGTATGTAGTAAACAAATATGTGCATATGATTTAAGAATATGTCTGATACAAATAATGTGTAAAATATTCAACTTGGTAAGTTACCAAGTCGTTACAGGTGAAAGGTGATACGAAAGGCAAATATGATTTAATTGATTTCTAGATTTTGTGTAGAAGAGTAAAGCAGTGTAGCCAACTAATGCACAAACTGAAAATGAACCAGAGCAGGCTTAAGTCGTAACCCTTTCAGGAAACTTGACCTCGACTTAACTTGGTTATAATAATTAAAGCTGAACCAACAAGTTACAAGGCAACCGAAAAACTGGAAAATATGCAGTACTTCAGAAAGAAAAATGTTTCTCATTTTCATTTTTTCTACTGTTTGCATCTGCTTATCAAAACAGGTTTCAAAATATTGTTATGTTATTTTGACTTGGGTCAAAATGGAATGCTGACATTTTACTTGTCCCCTTTTTGAGGACATGACGTTCAGTCAAAAGTGTCCAACGTTAAGGGTAGTTTAAACCCTGTATTCCTGCGTTTTAAAGAATGGTGAACCAAGTTTACACTAGTTACAGGTAAATGTGTGTCACTCCACACCTTGTTCTGTTTCCTCAACCCATTTATTTCTTTGTTACTGTCCACCATTTTTCCGTGTCAATTGTTTTAGGATAATGGTTTTAAGAAGACCAGGCCTCGAAAGCTGCAAGAACTGAGGCAGTTGGTTCCAATCTAAAAATGCCATCAAAACACAGACATTAAACTGGGTGATTACAGAAATTTACTTTCTTACTTAAGCCTTTAGCTCCTCCTGGAGGCTAGGCCATTAACGAGTTCCTTCCTCCATCTTGTCTTGTTTCCGCCTAGTCTCTCTAGCGTGATCCATGCGTTTCATGCCGAATGTGTAGGAGGAGACTTGTACCAGTTTATTGGAGGCGCAGAGTTGCCGATTTGTTACTTACCTGTATACTCTTGGAAAAGAGTTCATTACAATCTTGTCAACTTCATATGTAAAGGACTAACAAAAGTTAAACCAATGAAACGTCATACAAACTGCTAAGATCAAGGTGAATAAAGATTACAGTAAGCATGAACAAGTACTGTCTCGTAATTTGGCGTTGTTGTTAGCGAACTTGAGAAACTGGTTTGGAAAGTTGTTTGGGCATAACTGGTAGGCCACGAATTGTCTTAGGCTTGGTTGCGAAGCACTTGCAGCCTTCAATAAACATCGGACAAGTTTACTTTCACATGGATTTGTTAGGGTGCAAGCATTTAGGAAATAATCTATACTGTAAAACTTTGTTGAATGGAAAATGTTGATAAACCTGAAAGAATAAAATAGATTAAATACAGGACGACTTGAAGGTCACGAGTAGGAAAATACTAACCTCAGGATGCTTGGTAGCCCATTGCTTCCATGATCGGCTTGGATTTTGACAAAACATAGACATAAGAAAAGCAGTGTTTCCCACAACGGGGGATAAAGAAATAATTTTGCCGGCGACAGAAGCGCTTAACGTTTGATAATGAAAGGAAATCATGACACGATAAAAACTTGGATTTAGATAATAATAGTAATGGTTTACTTTCCAAATGGTGGCTTTACACTTGTTAAAAATCTATCTAAATATTACAAAACATACAGTTAAATAATAATAGAATCAAAAATAACGTAGTATAACATTGCTGAGATACTAAAAACTATTGAAAATCTGGATAACTTATATAATAATTGTGAGCGAAAAAATGACGTCTAGAAATCTACAAGTTTAAGAAATAATGCGCTCCTCTGCACTGTTTGTTACAAGGACTCTTACTTCTTTAACAAAACGTGCTGATCTTATATTTTCTTTCAAGTACCTGGCAGTCCATTAAAAATTGTTGCTGCACTATCCCTGAATGTGTTGTTTACAAATGGAACGTCTAATCTTAGAGTGTCACTTGATCATAAGTGACGCATGTTTAACTTCCTGTCGTCAATCTGCACAAAGTGTTGTCTGCTAGTTAGATAATTGGTGGTCAAGATAAGGTAGTCATTGGAGAAACCAAGGCGATGTAGCTTATTAAGGATAGTCTTGTACTTGATTGTGCCAAAGGCTTTGGAGAAGTTGGCGAGAATCGTCAGAGTGAGTTCATCGCGTCTCATTGCACACAAGATATCGTCTCAAATACCTAACAAGACTGTCCTTTACGAGTCGTTCGTACACCTTTGAGAGTACAGAAGGTATTGATACTAGGCGCATGCCTGCAGTGGACTGGAGATTTCCTTGCAGCTTTTCACGCCTTTGAGAATGACAAGGTTTGCACGAAGAAATTGATGATATGAGCCAGAGGACCTGTATTACATCCACGACGTGTTTGAGGTATTTTGCCAGGAGCTGGTCTAGTCCGGTAGAGGTGTTGGAGGGTAATGACTTGATTTCACATTGAACCTCTAAAACCATTGCCGTCCGCAATCTGAATAAATCACGATCTTGGTTTGTCACCCGCTACAAAGTGCTGACGAAGCTAATCAGGTCTTCTCTGTCTGCCTCAGAACTCCCTGTGATACGCTCACCAGTGTTTGTGAAAGATGTATTAAGCTCATTCACGTCCAGTCTTGTGGTGGAGATACAAGATGCGATGTATCGTACGCCAAATCTCTTAAGGTCTTGATGAACTGAACACTTAAGCAAGTTGTGAACTTCGCGAAAAGCACTCCAAGCATCAGATGTTCATTCTGTGTGCGCTTTATGTATGAGTGTTTCTTTTCCTTTGTAAATCGCTTATGTCATTTGCATTGAGCCAAGATAAATGTGCAATGCGTCTCTCTGGAATAGAAATGTGATTGCTAGACAAATCCCTTACTATGTCGAACCATTCATGCTTCTGCCAAGGAAGCCAAGAAGAATTTCTGTCTTAGAACGGTACCCGCGATGGTGAATCTTGTTTAACTTTTAAAGCTGCTTGTTTTGCTTGTTCAAAAGTTGGCAGGCAGGCGACTCTGTCGTCCAAATAAAGAACCAAGGGAATCCCCTTAATGCGCCCTTATCAGACAGGAGGACGAAAAGATTTTTATAGAGATGAGGCACAGTTGCTAAGCCAAAAAGCAAAACTGTAAAAAATGTCAAGGGAAAGGTTGTTTAAATGCCACTAAAAACCATTAATGTGGCGGTATCCAGACTTTATACGAAATTTGAAAATAAATCAAATTTGACGTAAACAATTGAAGAAAACTCGAGCTTCTTCCAGTTAAACTTTATTTGTTAATAACCTGTCTTCAACCAAGGATATGTTTACAAAGACTGTGGGGAGAATAACGACAAAGTTTGGTAACTTAATGTGGTAGAAGGAGATCCCAAATAACCTGATTGACAAAGGACAAATGATAAAGTACCGAATCCTTTTTGGGGAGTAATACAGTTGAATCTGTTGATAAACAAGTTTTACACCTCTGCCAACGCAGATGTCCCATCACTAAATGTCGTTGCAGCATTTCTTCTTGTTTCTGAGGGCGCATTTGTTATCAAATCACAAAGTCTTTAACAAACTATTTGTCTTCAATTCCATAAAAGCTAATGACCGACAACATAACGTGCGGGATTATAAAAGAGTTTGCCTATTACCTGTCTGAACCAGTTACTACCATCCTCAATACATCATTGCAACATGACAAGGTACCTATTTTCTAGAAACAGTCTAATATTATACCAATCTCTACCAAACCCACCAAAAGACCCGAGTGACACTAGGCCTATCTCAGTGACACCATGCCTTATTTAAGTTCTGAAGACTTGTTGTCGTATGGATAATTGAAGATGTCAAGGACAAATAACCAAAATAAGATTTGATATCTGAAAAGGAACATCCACAACCTTTTGTCTTCTTGACATGATCCATGCCCAGCTAATGTAACTCGACTCCACAGGGCATTATCTCAGATTATGTTTCTTTGACACATATTAGTGGAAAAACTTGTGGACCTAGGAGTTCTATCCTGCCGACGGCAGGGTGTAAAACTATCTGCCCGTCTTTCTGACTGGCTCCCAGTCACCACGGGGGTCCTTCAGGGAACTAAACATGGAGCTATATTGTTCCTTCTTATGATCAACCAGCTAACGATCCCTACACCTTAAAATGTATTTAAAATTATTTTATCGACATGTTTGTCTAAATGCTTTGGTAAAAATTCTGATTCCAATATCCAGACCAGTCTTAACAGTATCGTCTCTTGAAGTACCAACAGTTAGATGAAGTTGAACGCAAAAATGTAAAACGAAACGAACCCACAACTTCCTCAACTGAAGATTCCAATTGCTAGAACTCATACCATACCATACCAACTTATACCATAGCTCAAGGTGTTTGGTCTAATCTTACATGATAACTCAAAAGGAACGTTAATATTGGTGCTACTGTTCAAAAAGCTTCCAAACGTCTTAGTGTTATCAGAGTATTACGAGGAGAAGAAGTTGATGGTAAGGACTAGGCACTACAACAACGACAGTTTGATTTCTTTGACCCTAAGTTGGCATACATTTGATATTAACAAAAGAAAAAGATTACAAGAGGGCTACATATTGCACATATTAAAATATCTTCTCATTTACCAAATTAAATTTAAGGGTACAGGGCGTCCAAAAAACGGCTTCACTGAGTCACTATATACATCTCGATCTGTACTTAAGAGCGGATGACTGAGAAAATCAAAAACTCGTCGACAAAAGTGAAAAATCCGATTTCTTCGTATTTTGCCA
>JANVCF010188811.1:5000-10070 GCA_025388745.1 Hydrozoanthus gracilis
AGATAATGTTCAGCTAGGACTTCTAAGTTCTAAGTTCCATGTATAAATACATCCACGTTAAATAAAGCCTCCTGAAATAGTAAGAACTGTTTGATTGTCTATGTAAAAGTAAGAATAACCTTGTGATTGTTGCAGCACTGATGCGAAGTTATTAAACTTGAATGAGTGCCATTTTCCTCCAAATTCTTGCCCTTGGTTCAGACGTTTTGCAATACTTTTGTCAATTCATTTTAATGAGCCAAATTGCTAGTTGAAAAAGCTACAGGTCATTGGATATATACTTTGTTCAAGTTGGTTGAACCTTTTTAAAAGTATTTTTCGCTCACATTTCAAAGTTTGCTTTTAATCCTGTATGATATCAGTATGAAAGACTTAACCAATGGCCTTAACTGACTTGCAGGTAGAGCATGTTTTTACCACTGAAAAATCCGAAAGTCTGCTCGAACAGATGTGCCTAGGGAGTGAGACAATAGGGGCAAGGAAGATGTGTTTATTTTGCTTGGCCAGAAATCCAGGAAGGTGACAGTGACTGTTAACTAATATGGATTTTTTTTTCGATAAAATCCTGCTCCACCATGCAAGTAGCCCTTGATTGGCTGTATAGGTTTAGACATTGCAGACAAGGTGTTTTTGTTCTTGGTATTTCAAAACACACTAGCAACATTAATTTTTGTGTTACTTGGACAATTCAGTTTCAGTTGGCTTTTAGAAATACAATTGGTTGTGAAGTATTTGATCAATAACAAAATTTAATAAAACCATCAAATGGATAAGACGACCAATAACTGTTTCAGTGCCCTTTCCACAACATCAGGTTGAACTGGAGACTGAATTATTCACTACAAGTTGGTGTTTTTTTAAAATTATTTATTGAAGTTTATGAGTTTAGAATTTTAATTTACAAATTTTTAGATTTGTAGTGCTTAAAGGTTGTATACTATAGAATTTTGTGAAAGTGTAACATGCATTTGAAAATGTTATGTTTATATAAATAAAATAATTAATAAATATTATTTTAAATTGTTATAGTCATCTTCCTAAACAGCCAGGTTAATATCTCAGTCTCCAATAATGATTACACTAGTAGTTTATAACAACTTTCAAGTCATAACAATTGAAAGATTAGCCATTTTTGCTGCTGAGTGACAGTTGTATTAAGTTTTACAACACTCCTAATTTTATAATTTGATCTAAGCTTTCAACATGACTCACCATAAAGTCCTTTCTCTCTATCAAATAATTTAAACTGCATCACCCATGATTTACAGAGGCTTTATGAAAGACCATTGATATGTAAGGCTATTGTTTTACGGGAAAAACCATTCAAAATGATTTGAAGCAAATGGATAGCAGCAATGAATTCTACAACAATGTTATTGGGCTGAGGCCAAGGGTTCAATTACATCTTTATTGTTTTGTTTTATGTTATTTTTCTCCCCAAAAGTCAAAACAAAAAAATGTTATCGAACTTTTGATAGAGGCCTATTATCATAAACCATTGTTTTATCATTAATTTTTTACAGGACATGGATACTACTGTTCACAAAAAAACTCACACAACAAGGAAACCATACAAGTGTAACAAGTGTGACAGGTCATTTCGCCTACAAAGTAAATTGAATGTACACAAGAGAAGTCACACAGGAGAGAAACTTTACAAGTGTGACCAATGTAACAAAGTATTCTCTCATTTAGGTCATTTGAATCAACATAAAAGAACTCATACAGGAGAGAAACCTTTCAAGTGTGACCAATGTAACAAGGCATTTGGTCAATCATCTAATTTGATTGAGCACAAGAGAACTCACACAGGAGAAAAACCCTACAAATGTTACCAATGTAACAAGGCATTTTCTCATTTATCTACTTTGAATCAACATAAGAGAACTCATACAGGAGAGAAACCTTACAAGTGTGACCAGTGTAAAAAAGCATTCTTTCATTTAGGTCATTTGAATCAACACAAGAGAACTCATACAGGAGAGAAACCTTACAAGTGTGACCAATGTAACAAAGCATTTTATCATTCATGTACTTTGAATCGACATAAGAGAACTCATACAGGAGAGAAACCTTTCAAGTGTGACCAATGTAACAAGGCATTTGGTCAATCATCTAATTTGGTTGAGCACAAGAGAACTCACACAGGAGAAAAACCCTGCAAATGTTACCAATGTAACAAGGCATTTTCTCATTTATCTACTTTGAATCAACATAAGAGAACTCATACAGGAGAGAAACCTTACAAGTGTGACCAATGTAACAAGGCATTCTCTCATTTAGGTCATTTGAATCAACATAAGAGAACTCATACAGGCGAGAAACCTTACAAGTGTAACCAATGTAACAAGGCATTCTCTCATTTAGGTCATTTGAATCGACATAAGAGAACTCATACAGGAGAGAAACCTTACAAGTGTGACCAATGTAACAAGGCATTTAGTCAATCATATACTTTGATTGTACACAAGAGAACTCATACAGGAGAAAAACCTTACAATTGTGACCAGTGTAACAAGACATTTTCTCAAATAGGTTCTTTGAATCAACATAAGAGAACTCACGCAGCAATCATTAATGCAAGTAAGATAACGAACAATAAAATTTTTCACAGGGGAGAAAAAACTGTCAGTCGTGACCAACAGGACATGTTATTCGCAGAATCTCGTTGCTTAACCACACACAAAACAGCAAAAGGAGTGGAGGCCTACAACTGTGATCAGTGTGAGAAGTCATTCAAACTGTTAAGTAGTTTGCTGAAACACTCAGTAGTTCACATGGAAGATAAGCCCTATCACTTCAAGAAGTGGGCAATTCGAACATTTTTGTAACAACAGAGAAATTCATTCAGGAGAGAATCATAGGATACGTAGCCAATACAGTTGGTAATTTCCACATTAGGAGATAAAGCACTTAAAGAAAGCTGTCTGTATCGTTTGGATCTGTTAATAGGCGGATTTCAGCTGATATAATGTGTACAAACAAACCTGAAAACATGAAAGAGCATCGTTTGCTTGACAGAGCCCTGCTGCCAACTCCGTCTAAGAAGAAGAAAAAGAACTGACTTCCGAAAGTTGTAGATCATCCATGATAAGACTAAATTGTTGGAAATGTAGCAAAGTGTTGCTTGATGATTCTGATGCAGATTTTGTTTGCCAGTTTTGAAAGTGTATTGTTCAACATTCTCACTGCAGAACAAAGTGCATGTACTGTACAGAAGAATGAATGCCTTTACGGAATTACATTGGTGTAGTTTACGTTTGAAGTATTTCCTGTTTGTATAAAGTTACTGAGTGGACACCCTCAAGGTATCTTGGTTGTTTACTTAGTTCATACAAATCTGGACTTCAAAAATTTACAAATAGAAAATGGAAGATTGGTAAAAAAATTTCCATTTAATTTGTGCAACATAGTATTTTCGTGCAAAAATGGTTGTTATACACCTTTATTGATTCTTTTCAGGTGTTTAAGGACTGAGTTAGGTGGATTTGGGTAGCTGTAAGGTTGTAGGGAGGCTTATAAGTCCATCAAACGTAGGTTGTAGTTCCTATTTTTTCGCCAAATTTTCTATCTTTTCCTTCTCAAATTCCTATTTTCCTATTCATTTAACACCGTGAACTAACACCAAATGAAACTCGTCTATTGAAAAAAATGATGTGGAACTTCATTGCTTGTTATCATTGGAAGATTGGTTCGAGTGACTTGGTGAATACTTTTATCAAAATTTCCTTATGTTTGTTTTTGTTTTCTAGCGTAATTTTTTAGAAGCTTTACAGAAACAAATATTTATAGCTAGCAGTGATAGATCTAGGAAAATGAGGTTCCATTGTACCCCTTTATTGTTAAAGTGCTACCGAAGCAATTTTGTCATTGGTGTTTTTACAGATTTAGGGGCCTTTCCAACACTTCTATTCAACTGTAAATGGACGAAATACTCATCTGACTATTCTAAGCTCGTGAAATAAGTTTTGAAAATAGTGCATTCACTGCGATTAAGATTTGAAAAAAAAGCCACGGTGATTTGTGACATCACATGGTTTGAAAAGACTTCAAGCACCTCTGTGCTAGCGTTTACAGCAAACTAGTCAGTTTTTAGCTGAAATACTGGGCCATCAGCCATGCAAACTTCACCATTTTCATATGAATTCGACCAGGACAGTACGATTGATCTCCCGTCTTTAAAATCATGTGACATCACACATATCTAATGAACTTGAAAAGTTTTTGCAACTATGGCGCCAAAAAAGGCTTTTTGTTTTCGAAAACTATCTGCGAAGTATATTTTGATACCAGTAATAAGTGTCAAATCGGAAATATACAGGTCAAACTTTGATCTTAGATGTTTTAAACTAGTTTGAAGATTTCGCTTCAGTAGCACTTTAAAAATGGGGGTCCTTTCCCTCGATTTAGGGGTTATTAATGATCATTAATTTCTAATGAATAGTCAATGAGTTTTTTGTTTCAATTTCCAAATTTTTATTTAAGCCATTGAAACCTAACAGTCTACAAAATGACGTAAAACTCCAATATTTTTTTCTGTTTGATAAAACAGCATTATTTTGAAAGGAATATTTTTGAAATAGAAACAGTTAAGTAGTACATCAATGTTTTTGTTAAATCTTGCTTTGATAATAGCTTTAAAAAAATATTTACAACCTCGTATAATTTTACTGCTGCCAAGAGTAATTCAAAAACTTAAGAACGTGTGGTTTTTCGAACACGCTTACCAAGTCCTTTGTACATGTGTTTATTTTTGTACAAAAATTTTGTAATTGTTTTAAATAAAAGTTTTTTAAAAAGTCTTCCATGGTGAATCGGGTTGCATTTGCACCAATAAGTAGATAATATAGTTGCTCAACATCGGTATATAAACCAAACAGAAATGTTTTCATTCCAATCAATGTTTGTCGAAACAGTGGCAGCTTGGGGAAAAAGAAGCAATATTTCGAAAATACGAAGCAATATGAACGAGGATCAAATTTTCAAAAATGCATACTATACATCTAGAAATCTCAGAACTCGATCTGTTCTGTTAACTGCGACGTTGGCTCAGAGTCTTCACCATAAAGC
>JANVCF010188822.1:0-10069 GCA_025388745.1 Hydrozoanthus gracilis
AAAAGGAAGGCAGCGCTGCTTCTTTGGAAGTGAAAAAGGTTGTTGAATGTGGCTCTAAGCCAGTTTCTCCAGAAAATACATGTGAATCTGCAGCAACGGTTGTGACAAATGGAGTAACCAAAAATGTTGAACAAACAGCAGATGTTGAGATTAAGAAGGACTTGCCGGTAATGGATGAACAAATTTCTAACTCTTTATCCAGTGAGATTGAGACAGAAATTGAGAAAGGTATTGAGTCAGAGAAGTCAAAGCCAAAAAGTGTATGTACAGATGAAATAATAACAGAAGATTCTGCCCCAGAGGTGAATACTTTGCCAAATGAACAGAAAATCAATGGGCATGAACAACAGTCAATAGATGAAAAGAGCTCCTCTGAACAATCTAAAGGGGTAACCGAGTCCCAGACAATAGGTAAGTACGCTATTAGCCAAAGTTTTTCGTATATTACTATCGATAAATTTTAAGAATAATTTATTTTCCCATCCTAAGCTTATCAATAACAAGAAGTCAGAAGGACCTGTGTTTGGGCTCAAATTTCTTAATTAAAGATTTGTAATCACAACAACAACAATTTCTTTATTTATTTTGCCCCATTTCTATGAATACTATGGAAACAATAATTTAAAAAAAAAATACCCAGAGGTACAGCACATTGAAATAACTAAGACGGTAAAAGTACCAGGGAGCCGAGATTCAAGCTATAACCAAGTCATTAGTTTAAATTTTTTCAGTTGTTTTTTCTGTTGGGCCAGCCCATTTTAATTTGCTGGGCATCAATATATTATTTTTGAGTCAGCTGGTCTGAAGGAGGTGATGTAACATCATCTAGTTATCCAGTCCATAAATTGGTGATTTAATATAACGAATAAGAACTAAATAAGAAACATTTTTTTCTCTAATCTTGAACCTAACTGTCTGGTTATATATGTTGCATTTAAAATTTAATGTTTTGTTGACAAGTTTGTTGTATTTTCTTGTAAAAATAAAATACAAATGTTGCATAATTTAATTTTGGGATATTGTTCTTTAGAAAAACACTAAGCATTTATTAGTGAAGCTTAACGAATAAGAACTGAATAAGAAACATTTTTTTGTTTCAACATATCTCTAATCTTGAACCTGACCATCTGGTTAATGTATGTTGCATTTAAATTTAATGTTTTGTTGACAAGTTTGTTGTATTTTCTTGTAAAAGTAAAATACGAATGTTGCATAATGTTAATCTTTGGGATATTGTTCTTTAGCAAAACACTTAAGTATTTATTAGTCAAGCTTATAAATATAATGTGTAAAACTATTTATTGTATTCAGAGATTAAGAAGTCTGTAACCTTTTGACACTATTAAGCTTTGGCTGGTATCAGATGCTGGCATGATCAGCCAAGCATGACCAGAGTGCCCAAAACTGGTTTCTTGATCAAGTGATCTAAAATTAGGCAACACATTCAGCCATTTTGTTTTTTGATTCGAAGATCACACACCTCTATTTGTCTCTCTGTATCATTAGAAGGTTTATTTTTCAAGACTTGGCCAACAGTATGTACTTGTTATATTAGACTGTTAATTGTTAGAAATGATTATACAGCAGTTTCATTTTTAGAAATATTCATGACTCATCAACAGGAAGCGAAGCCTTGCTTACTCTTGAACTTGAGTTGTTGAGTTTTAGCAAACTAACCAGCTGTCTTCTTTGTGGGTATTTTGCATTCATCTAATTTTTCTTCTCTGAAAGGTTTTATCTTCTTCTAGATTCAACTTGACAAAAGCAGTTTTACTTTTAGATATTCTGTTAACAAAACTTGGCATTTATGATAGTTGCATGACATTGTTTAATAACTCTTCATATCTCTGTAACAAAACAATTTGAGGTTCTAGCATTGCTGATATGTTTTATGTACATACATTTTCCTTTAGAATGTTTTGATTTTTATTATAATTATTTGTTTATTATATTTTGAAGAGTGTGTTTGTGTTTGTAGCTTCTACAGGTGTGATTTTGATTCTGCATCGCTGCTTGTTAGACATTGTGTTTAGTAATGGACCTGCTTGTTCAGTGGTAGTTACATAACCTGAGTTATGTGCCTAATCAAATTCCTCAGTGACATTCAAGTGTTTCGAAAGCATAAATGTTTATTGTAGGTGTGATTAAGGTTTAAGCTTGAGTTAACTGAAACATTTTCAGGGCTGTAATAGTACATCTACTGCTACTTCGTCAAATCTTGATGTTGAAGATTTGGTTTCAGTAACTTCTGCTAAGACATTTTTTTGACAAGACTGTTAATTTTATGGTATTTCAAAAGAGTAGAGAGGTTCAGTATGTGAGCCTCAACGTCTTCCACTGTACAGGCCAAGTGGAGCAAGAGACCAAGAGACCAAGGGCAGAACAAGGTTTTTAAGGTTCTATTAAGTGAATCATCAGTGTGATTTGTTTCGTCCACCTCTACAAAATTCTGATTTTTTTGCCATTCACAAGTCCATATCTAAACAAAAATAGTGATTGACCTAAGTCACAGCCAATCAGATTTCAGAAAATTTTGTTATTGACCACAAATTAAACTTGCCAGCTAATAATAAAGTTTTGGTACACAAGTCAATATAGTGTTATGCATAATTGAACTGTTAGAAGTTGGTTGTTTTGTTTATAAAGTTTTTAAAGAAAAATGAGCATTAAGCTCTGAATAAATTTGAGTTTTACTTACTTTCAGTGAAAGATGCTATACCCAAGAAAAAGAAAAAGAATAGGTTCAAAGAATTTGATAAAAAAGACACAGCATCTGACCTAATGGATGCATATACAGAAAGGCCAGTAAAAGTAGAGGTAAGACAGCAGAAAAAGATACTTACATAACCAGTGCAACTGTAACAGTGCAAAATGGAGAGTTTGCATGTTCTTATTACTTACTAGTTTTGTATAAAGTCAGATGTATAAATCATATTTGTGGGGCTAGGTTATCAATGATACTTTAGATCTGTAAAGGCTCTGAAAACTAAAATGTTGTAGCAAGTCTTGCCTTACACCTCTGGCTTTATAACACTATTCTAGCAACACTTGAGGACAACATCTGAAACTTGATTAGTTGCATAAATTTTCTGCCAGCCAAAATGGTAGGACTTTTCATTTAATGTGAGAGAGGTTGTGGTGAATAGCAAAATTTGTTATTCTTAAAACACACAATTTATTAATGGTTTAGAAATTTGTGTAGAAAACTGAGTTAAGTTGAAACAAGCAGATGTGGATTATAGTTTGTTTACGGTTCGTTTGAGACATCTCTTGCTCACAATCAAATCGTGGCCAAATCTTGAGCAAAACTTGAGCATGCTCAGTGACCCCAAATGACCCGAAACATGCACATTCAAACTAGAATTTCTCCAAAATTCAGCATGACACAAGAAAAACACCTTGAAGGATTTCATTTAAAAAATGTTTTAGTGTTCACATTCTTGTTTTACTTTTGTAGTTGAGAAAATGTTTTGAAAAGATGTTGCAAGGACAGATATTAACCCTTGTTCTGCTAAAAACAATTTCAGCAAAAACTAAAAACGTTCTAACTTTAAACCCACTGCTTGAAAACCTACAAAATGACCATTCATTTTCTTTGTCTTTACAAGTAGATTCTGAAAATGGCCACTACATCAACAAGAGATTTTTTGGCTTTGATTTTCAAAAACTTAGCAGGGTAAGGGTTAAAGGCTGTAAAATGCTTTTTGTACTCTTGATTCTGAGTTCAGGCTGGTGTTTAACTTTAGTTTTTTGGTAAAAAGAAGATTTTTCATTTTAGGTTCCTCCAGTTGAAGACAAAGAGGTTCCCAAGGCCATTGATAAAGCTCCAACTCCACCTATTGAAAACCAAACACCTGTTGAAGAAAAAAGTTGGGAAGACAAGGAAGATTTATTTTGTGAAGGTACAGATTTGGCCTTTTGATTTTTCTAGAAATGAAAATACTCATGAGTTTTTCAACACTCATATAAAGGGCGTTGTGCAAAAACAGTGTAGTTAGCTTTATGCTAAATTCTCCCAATGGTTTTAATGCAATAATAAGGATGATGTAGGAAGAATTGAGAATTTGGTCAATAGTCACATCATTTTTTGTACTAGACCCTTCATTTTAAATTGGCCCTGTACTCTGTGAGGTATTGACTAAATTCTATAAATTCGATAATTAAGTTGCTTACAATGAAAATTTTAAACATCAGAATTCAATTTCTGTAATAATATGATCCTCAAAGTTACAAATTCTGCAAATTTGGCAAAGCATTTTCATCCCTTGCCGCATTATTGATATTAGCAGGCTTGGTACTATTAATCAGTCTTCTGACCAGAAATTTGTTTCAGGGGATCAAGGGGCCCAGTGGCCCATCACCCCATCACCCTTAAAAGGGGCCATCCAGATTTTGGCAGGTTTCCCAAAATGACCTAGAGGAGAAGGTTAAAGCTTCAGTGTAAGCGACTGGATTCCAAATGAGAAAGACTAACTGTAACCCTGTTATACTGAGGGTTCCTGAAGCAGGCAGCACCTTCTAAACCTTAGATTGCATTACCCCCAAAGTCACCAAATGCAACAAACAATGCTATAATTTGTGTTCGATTTCATGAACTAAAACTGACTTCTTCAACAGAACCATGATATTTCTGTTTAACGTGTGGAAGCTAAGACTCTCGGGTAAAGATTAATTTTCTTCTGTGCTTGTTGAAAGTTGTTTTGCAACTTTTAGAGGCGCCTAAATGACTGAAAGAGGTGGTCATTCAGTCACTAGCTGGCCAGTTTCGAGAAGCCTGTTTTGGCAGGTTGAAAAGGCTAGAATAAAGGTTTTACCATGGATTGTTTATAGTTATTTTCTTTGTCATAATCTAGCCACAAACATTTTGTTTTCCAAAGCATTTCAAACACACTTTGATTCTTTGCAAGCTCACAGCAACAAGCATGTCTATTATCATTTTCTGCTTCTTCAGAATCATAGTTTTTTTGGCTCTATCCTTAGAACTTTAGCTGCTGGCATCACTATTCCCCTAGAGCCTTCAGAAATCTTGGTCAGCTAACACTTGCTGACTAGTCCCAGACTGCTTGCAAGTTAATTCAAGATGGTAGCTGTTCAATGCCAACACACACAAGTTTGCCATGTATACACAGCCAAATAAGGCAAATTATTGTTTTCAATAAATTTTGGGCTAACAAGATCAAGTATTTATTTGAAAAAATTGTGTGCCCTTGGGGGAGCATACAGTGGAAGTCTCTGTGTCATGTCTTGGTTATTTACAGTATTCCTACAAAGGGGCAACCTGGCAAGAACACTAAGTAACCAACTACCACATCCTTCATTTTGTTGTAACACTAGCAAATAATGAGTTTCAGTTCTCTTTAAGAATAGTTCTGCCAAATCTGTTTGTCATTGCTACTATGGCTACAACCTAATATTGCAACTTTATAGCAAAGTAATTTGTTTGATACCCTTTTCTTCAAAAAGGTATCTTCAACATATTTCATAATACTTTTTGAGCCCCCATATATATATACCAGATTTTAAAGTTTGTGCTAATAAAATACTATGGCAGAATGTACATTCTCAATGAAGCCATTCTTTTCAGCAAGAAAAGACCAGAATACCTACTTATGATAAGCAAGTCCATTTAACTTTGCTAGTTTATGTCTCTCTCTGACTAACTGGTGCCTAGAAATGTAATGGTTTTCTCATTTGCTAACACTAATATTTCTTTGTCCTTGAAAGAGGTAATGATTGGAGAATATGGATATTGGAAAGTTGTTTATAAAAGAAAGAGGTGTTTTAGAGTTTTTTACTGCATCTTCAATGCTTTGTGTTTTTTACCATTATTTTTTTGGTCTTGCAGAACCATCAGAAGTGGAAGAAGAAGAAATAAATGAAATGGAGCCAGAGCAAGAGACAACAAGTAGAAAGCTGTGCTATGACAGGGACTTTTTACTGAAATTCCAGTTTGAGGATGTATGTAAAGAAAAACCAGAGGATTTGCCCGATATTGAAGTTGTCCTTGACACAGCTCGGGCTCCACAGAAGCCTTTTCCAAACAACAGGTAAACAGAAATCAAGTGGTTTAATATAATCAGGGTTTGTCCGGATCCTTAAAATCCTTAATTTTCACTTTCCAAAATTTGAGGCCTCAAATGTCCTTAAATTTTACAAAAATCCATCATGGTCCTTAAAAAGCTCTTTAAATTTTTGCCTTTTCTTTGTTTTAATAAATCAATAAGTCTCAACAATTCCTGGGATATGCATTTTCCAAGAATCTTGGCTCATAAGGGCAGAATTTTCTAGGTTGCTTCAAGCAGTACCTGGAGATCTGCACAGCGCTTTGTGCATTCTTTGCCACAATATCGTAAAAACTCATGTTTGAGCTCAGTTCTGGTGGTTGATGTCCCATGGCTTAGGTCTTCAAAAACCAATTATCTTACCTTAGAAAAGCCTAAAAACGTCCTTAAACTTTGCTTTGAGAAAAGCAGACAAACCCTGTATAATATTTGTAACTGAGCATGTCTTGGTCATTTTATGTGTAAATGTATGTGCGTTTACTCGTGTAAATGTTTTATGCTAAAGTGTTCCTGGAAGTCACCTTGAATTTTGGAAACATTGGTTCCAGGCCTTGAATTCCTTGAAAAAAAATCTTTTTTAGAGCGATCTGGAAAAGTCCTTGAATTTTAAGTTTGCGCTCCACTTAGTGTAATTTGAGCATAGAATTGTTTTAAGTATGTTTTCTGTAGTTTTTCTGCCGCTCTAAGAAATTACAGCATGAGTGTGTCAAAAACTATGTGAAAGAAAGTTCATATTTTGGTCCTGGAATTGACTTTTTTTTACTGTGTCTCTGATAATTTTATATAGAGACCTTGAAAATTTCAGCACACCTTGAAAATTTCCTGGAAAAGTCCTGTATTTTTGTTTTGAGCAAAGAGGGAAGAATCCTGTTCAACACTTCTCTTTCTGTTGCAGAATGCAAGGTTCAGATTTTACACCTTCCTGGATGAAACCAGGCAGACCAGGGGTGAGTTTATTATTCTCCATCAGACTTCGTTTGACAAAAAAACGCAGCGAACGAGGCCAAGAAATATTAAATGCGCGTTCGAACGCACGAACGCGTTCGATTTTAATTTGGCGAACGCAGTTAGTTTTTTGGCAAACGCAGTTTGTGTTTTGGCAAACACAGTTCGTTTTTTGGCAAACGCAGTTCGTTTATTGAAGAACGCAATTCCTTTCTCGAAGAACATGGCTCGTTTATTTAGTCACGAGAACAACAATTGGTCAGTTAATAAGTAACTTGGTTCATTCTAATAGCAAGCGAGGTTTCATTGTCTTTTTATATACTGTATGAACACAAGTAAATGCCATCGGATCGTTCGCTTTTCAATGTGTGCAGCATAGTTTTTTATTGGAGTACTTCAGGTTAACAAGCAATCAGGAAGTGTAAATTTTTGTTAGTATTTTGTTGTGACTTTATATAGCGGACCGTGAAACAACAGGAAGTTTCATGCATGCCTGTTGTTGTTCCACAAATAAGTCTATAATGTAATAATGTTATAGCTGCCTCAAACCTGCACAGAGACACTTAATCGTAATAACTTACTGATTATCATCGACAGTATACTTTGTTTGTTAGTGTCCGGCTTCGCGACATTTCCTGCTTGATCCGCAACGTTATGCACGAATGAGCACAAATCGAACGAATATCAAGCTAAGGTCATGGACAGACAAAGTATAATCATAAATTGAAAGTATTTTGGTCTTAAGTTTTAGGAAGCTTCAGCCAAATATGATTGGGAAAGAATGTAAAGCTTTTTAAAATTATGACCCTGTTGTTTTGACGCAGCAACGATAAGATCTGATGCTTGTATACGCATAAATTATCAGACCGATTATCATGCAGTGAGCCTGAGGCTGCAGAGCCAGAGGGAATAATTCTGTTATACTTTTGCATAAGAAAATTATTTGTATCAAATTTTAAATCAATGAATCGTCCTTTTGCTCTCAAGTAATTGCCATTAGATTCACATCAATTTTTCGTTTGTTGAGCGAAGCACAACAAAACTTGTTGTTGGCGCACCTTGAAGTACTGTCTCATAATTGTATGTTTCACTTCTGTTCTATTCTTAGCAAGGAAACAAGTGCGATCGCTCAGTGTGAAAACCCTAAAAAGTTTGTGGTACTCGAGTACAATCGAAAGAAAAATATTTTGATTTCATATTCTTGTCATTTTAATAAACAAATCGAAAGTTATACTGTGTATATTATATGCGAGACTCTTGAATTTCAAGCTAATTATTAGTTCAAACACAGCTTTTGTATGTCGCAAAAGCTTGAACGAATCGAGTTGCTTACGAAGTCACCGCAATGATTCCAAAGTTGTCCTGTGTTCTTAACTTTGAACTTAGTGTCTGCAGGCGAATGCATCAATATTTTGAGATTAAAAACGAACGTTGTAGGCGAATGCAGTGTTTCTTTTTTCGAACACAGGGCTTGTATTTACGAAAGCAGGGTTTGTTTTTTCGAACGCAGTGAGTTTTTTTTCTAACGCAGTGAGTTTTTTTCTAACGCAGTGAGTTTTTTTTCTAATGCAGTGAGTTTTTTTCAAACGCAGTGAGTTTTTTTCAAACGCAGTGAGTTTTTTTCGACCGTAGTCCTGCGTTCGTTTGAAATCAGTGAAACGCAGGCAAACGCACTAAGGTTTAAAAACAAATGCATGCTGGCGAACGCAGGTGCGTTTTTTGCTTCAAAAAGGTCGGTTTTCCCATGGACTGTCACAAATACAAAGAAAACTTTCATTTCATCCTCATGGGTCAATGCAAACTGAAAATATTGCTTATAGATGTAAAGTTTTGAGAAAAAAAAAACTCATCAAGGAGATTTGTTAAGGAAAACTTGTGACAGTTTGGTTTGAAGATTTTGGTTGAGCTGCATAGGCTTATTTTTCATTCATTTTTAATTTCTCTCTTTGTGATGAACTAGAAGCTTTACTCTGTTATAGATTCTGTGTTGCTGTAACTTATTATTTCTTATTTTTTCAACGTCAGAACCAGCGTCACAGCATCCCGAGTGGTGGCAGGAAATTGCAGCCCAAGAAAATTATCTTGCCTGTAGCACAGGAAGTGAAAGTAAGTTTTTTTGCAAGCATGTTTTCCCAAAATAGGTACACTGCATAATTATATGTTTTTGCAAATTCTTGTGAAGTTCTGATACTACAGCTTTAAGATCAGGTACTTTGAATTGAACTATTTTAGGAGTTCTTTGGAATTAAATTTATCATCAATAATCTATTTTAGAAATAGTTTTTTTTTTATGATGAACAAAAATGAAAGTTGGTCAATCGTAGAAAACTACCAAAGAACCAAAAGCAAAATTCACCTTAACTGATAATAGGAAAAGTATATGTTCTGGTTGGAAGAAACTAACAAGTATTAGGGGCTGAAGGGATCAACTGGTTACATTTAAGTTTATTTAGCTTAATAGGTTACGTGGTTAGATGTAAGTGATCATTGGACAGATTTCAAGCGATAAAAGCAAAGCAGTCACTACTAGTGTACTACCATGAGAATTTCCTGTTATCTCATTTTAAATGTTTCTACAAGGCCTAGGAAAAAGGTTGATAGGAAAACAATTGTGAATTAAATGAAATATTAAGTAGGGGTGCAAGTCAAAATAGAGCTGTCTTAAACTTTTTCTCTTTGCAAGTTATCCTTGCATTTGCTTGACAAAATGACCCTGGTATGCCCTAAATTAATGCTCTGGGGCCAGTTGTTCAAAAGTCGATTAACTTTAACCCAGGATTAACTCTTAACAAAACCTATTGGTTGTCATGGTAATTAACCCAGGATTAGGCCTAATCGATTTTTGAACAAATGGGCCCAGAACGAGAAATGCTTTAAATATATGCCCTTATAAACTACTACTAAGCAAGACTTGTGAAGAAAATGAGTGCTTGAAACCTTAAGCATGTGTTGATGTGCAAGGTCTAACCAGTAGCCTGTACTGACACTTAAGAGGCTGTCCGCCTAAAAACCGACCAACGAGTTTTGGCGTCAAAAATAGATTTCCCTGATTTTTTGCAGGT
>JANVCF010188833.1:0-10891 GCA_025388745.1 Hydrozoanthus gracilis
GTCCGACGTAGTAAATTTTCAATTTTCCACAATTTCTACTGTAAATACACTAGCTATTGTTAGTGCAAACTATAACGGGTACAAACCTAATGACAACTTACAATTTAGGCAACATTTGAGGTTTTGTATTTTTGTATATAAGTGGTACAAGTTAAAGGGAGTGAAGAAATATTGACTTAAATGGAATCCTAGTATGTCCATTAATCGCTTTTTCGGGGGGGGGGGTCGAAAAGGTGCAGTTTAGCTGATGCACATGACTAACAAAGATTTGGATAAATTTAGTGAATTCTAAACTCTAGATTCTTGTTAATTGTTGCCCGTGCTGTTCATAGTCAAATCAAAAATAGAGAAAGACGGACACCGAACATGACACTGATCTGAGTAAAGTTTATATCTTGAATTTTTGATCACTTGATGATCGTACCAGATCTTAAAAAAAAACCGAGGGTTCTGTAACCACCCCCCCCCCCTCCCCGGAAAATATTTGACGACGATTGTTTACTGTTCGATAAGATGATTAATGTAGAAATTTTTGCAACTTGGTGTTGTATAGAACATATATCTATAACACCAAGTTGCAAAAAAATTTGCTAATATTATGCTAGTCGTTCTACGCAAGATATGTGTCCAGTGGGGAATAGACAAGAACTTATCCTGTCAGTGTGACTCGTCTCCCCAAGTGAGTCTCTGTAGCTCCGTGGGTAGAGCATCTGACCGGTAATCAGAGGGTTGCGGGTTCGATTCCCGTCAGTGACTCAGAATTTTTCTATGATCACTCAAACTTGAGAAGTGGTTTCCTTCGTTCTATTTCGATAACAGAAGAATACACAATGAGACCCAATGAGTTTTACTAAACGAAGAAAATACGAGAGAAGTCACTAGGAAACTTGATCGTGTCGCATGTACATTTCATTATATTCTAACCGGCGCAACTTAACATTACGTTAAAAACATGTAACGCATGGAAAACAATTCATGAGTGATGTCATTTGTAAGTCCGAGGTTTTTCATTTTCTTTTTCTGACAATTTCTGACTGCTCATGAAGTCTTTGTAACATTGTAGAATCGGAACATTGTCATTGATTCTTCCATTTACAAGATGAATACTTTTGCACTGATTACATTACATCGTGTAACTTTGTCAGACAAATTGAATGTGAACACAATAGTCAATATGCATTCGAAATTTATTTAGACGTTAACTCAGAAAAGCTGATTCAAGTCTCAGCAATTTATCCGTCCTTTGTATCTGTCTGCTCTTAGTTTTTTGTTAGTTGTTCAACCACACTGGGTAGTGATAACAAACACGCTTGTGTCTGCTCTGGCGTGATGGCTATCTCAGAAGGCCCAATTACAGTGTCGTTTCGCACTTAGCACAGTCACATGAATGGAAGACAATAGGAAAGCCACATGGATAAACAAAACATTCTTGTCATACTTGCATATTGAGTAGTCTAATTTGGACATATCGTGCAGAAGTTAATACAGACTTGATCACTTCATTGATGAAAGTGTAAAAATGTCTTCGGTGGAGGTACACCGTCGTTCTTTGGCTTGATTTCGTTTGAGTCTGTTGCTGCCAAAAGAGCCAAGACTTTCGGCTCGACAACAAAGCAAGGTAAACACGGCTGTTACTAAGTCATTTGCGAATAGTCGGAGCCACTTATCTTATATTTATTGTTGATAAGGTACGAAGTGGACAATTAATCATTTGTTGAAAAGAATAAGGCTTCTGGTCAACAGCTTTTGAAACCTGCAAAGTATTCTAAAACTACTGTAGTTAAACGTGCTAACTAAGTTCGAGTTTGAAAGCAAACAACGTCTTTGAACTCGCAGATGCCGTTTGTTAAAGACACAAATTCTTAGGCCAATATCAATCAAGAAGATATCACATATTTTCTGTCTTACTTTGTGGAAGAGAAACACAAAACCCATTCGTTTTTTTGCTGTAGAAAACAATATTGATGCAGTTGCCATGGTCTTCACTGCTTAATTATTTTAATCCTAAAACGTGTACACAGTAGTTGAACGCACGACAACTTGCATCAATCGTCCGGAGATTGGGCAGCTTTTATAGTTTAAAAATGTTTTCTGTCTAGCAACTTTGAGTTTTTATAAAACAAAATGGTATCCTTTTTGACAAAATTATACTTTTCTAGGACAAAATAAAAAAGGTCGAAGATTTCAATCGAGTCAGGCCTGAGCGACTCTCAGGCAAAGAAGTCGTTCAGATTATTACGCTAATTATTCCGGCTATAATTCAACAACAGTTCAGAACATGCGTTAGAAATTACTATCTTTAAACCTTGTACTTGAAATTCCAGGGAATATATGCTTTCATTAAATCTTCTAGCCAAAAAATCGGCTAGACAATTTTTTTTCAATTCTCGATGCTAGTTGTTGGCAACAGAAAAAAGCAACAGTTTGGTGAACAATCTTAGTATGTGTGTTCGGAATTTTAATTTACGCTTTACGTTTGAGTAAGTTTTAGTTCATAAAAATTCTTACTGCTCATTAACCTTTTGAACCTTGATTTATAGACCGGCGCATACACGTTTTCTTTTAGTCCTTTTAAACCTTCCGAGCAACATTGTTTTCGGCCACAAATTTTTTGAATTTTGAGATCTTAAAAGATCTCTGTCACCCCCTCCGGTCCGTGTCGCCTGTTTAAGGGGTACAGCAGATGGACCAAGCGCTAAAGGTGAGGTGTCTCTTGCCTGCAAGTCAGATTCACAATCAGCCGTAATTCAAATATTTGTCAGCCTTTCAGTTTGTCATAGTTAGCATAAGCTAGCCGGCTACCACTGAGTTGGCAATAACTCTTTTTTGTGACGCTACCGGAAATCTTCAAGTGAGGCCATTACTGTCTAACGTTTAAAACGTTACAATGAAATACTGAGTATGTCAAGAAAAAAGCATTAAGATTGATCTTTTGACTATAGTCAAGTGAAAATGCTGTTCCATTACTTTTTCGGCACAACACTTTACCTGTGACATGCTGATGCATCAAACTCAAATGCTGCTCATCCAAATACAAACCACTTTTTAAAAATTAATCCTTTCAGTTCGAATAAGATTTATTCGTATGAAACAAGATTTCGTTAATTGTTTTTCCAATTAAAAAATACAAAAATAACCCTTTTCTAGAGTTGTTGTACGATTGTTGACTTAATTCCAGTTTAAGAAAGAAATCCGGCGATGCTTGTTGAGCAGTTTAAAATATTAATGCATGGTTGTACTATATAAAAAACCTTCACGACTAACACTATTCCAAGCACAATGCAGTTTCCATTTATAACGATTCTGCTTATGATATGCAATGGTTCATGTAACTGAATTGATTGAAGTTGCTCAATTATGTAAAACTGTAGGTTTGCTTTATTCAAGAGCTACACATTTAGTGATTTTTAGTGTCTAATTTAAACCTGAATATACTAAAACCAAGCTATTTGCAATCCATTAGATGTCTACTTGTATATGTAACTATAGCTGTTATACGAATGTCAATAAAAGATTGATCAAGTTTTCAAATACAGCAGCTACTTAAAGAGATTCTCACCAAGAGCTTAACGATTAGTCTTTTCGTCATGGCTAAGCTGAGATAAATCGAATAAAACAGAATATGTTTTCTCATGTTGTAATGAGCTAACATGCAGTAGATAGAATCGCACAGAAAAACCATTATAGCTTAACTATCTGAGACCATTCATTGACGCTTGAGTGTTTGTGCTATATTCAGTTGAGCAAGTCGTCTGTGTAGCCTAAAAACCGATTGATTCTTTAAGATTCGCGCTTATTGTTAATGATTACTTATGAGTAACAACATTTAAGTATTTGTTGAAAGACTTGTCTTGGCTTACCTTGAATACGCTTTACTTCTCCTTTGGTCTGCGTTGGCGAGACCGTGTGAAAATTCGGTAAGGCTAAGTGTGACAGACCCAAATGGCTTTAGCCTGCAAATTGTGACAGAAAGAAGACATCTGGGCCCGGTTGACGAAGCCTCGATAAGCTATCCGCCGTATAAGTGCTTTCTGTTTTATGAAGTAAAACTAATGAAAGTTATTTGACACCATTTAAACCTTTATTTTAAGAGTCTTCTACTCACTTAACAACCAGAGATAGAGAAATCAAAGAGTCAAACAATCTCAATAATATCAGTGACGTCCTTTAGCTTTTATCTCAATGAAAACTATACTGTAACAACTGAGTAGAATATTTTATAATGCAGTGCATGGGGCTCTGTAACGACAAAGAGTAGCAGGATTCTATAACATGTGAAAATAGTGTTGTCTTGTGTACCTTAGATTAACTCGAAGCTTGGTTCTGTTTCCAATTTAAAGTTTAAGCTTTAGCCTTTTACTGCTGGTTCTCTTCCTTGAAGCAATTTCTAGATTTAACAAGAGGTTTAACAAGAAACACAAAAAATCATATTAAGATCAGTATCACCAGTTGACGACGAAGACGAAGACAACAAGAAAGACAATGCAATAGCTAACTGAAACAACGATCGCGACTACGCCAACAACAACAGCAATGTCAACAACAACGACAATGACAACGACAACGACATGCATTGACGATGACAGCAAGGACGAATCCGGCAATATCATTCAAAACTGGCATAGCAGATGTCAATTTAGAGCGTTAAATTTACGAAATATTGCACAGAACTGGCAACCTCAATTCAAAACGACAGACAAGCCGGTGCGGTTTGTATAAGGATAACAAGGCATGAGCTAAACTTGACTGCGTTACAAATCGTTCCATTAAAAAGGTTTCAAGGAATATTTTTTTCGATAAAGTCGTTAAAACTGTTCAATTGCTAACCTTCGTAATAAGTTTCGATTTCTTGCACTTTTCTACGCCTAATTTGTGTAGCAGTCTAGTGTAGCACTTAATGGTGATAAAAGATAATTGAAAACACCATTTCTTATATTTCGACAAAAAAGAATAGAAAAACAACGTTACCTAAACATACTAATTTCATGCCTATGAAAATTTAAACTTTACAGGACATTCAATGGAGTTGCCCTCCTTTCTTGATTTCCGAGCAGCATCGCCAAACTTTCGAAAAAGAAAGTTTCCCAGCTAGCTTCGACTGTTAATAAACTTCTTAACTCTTATCCTGCTAAGTTTTAAAGAACTCGAAACTAATGAAGTATTAACAAAACTGCAAACTTCAGAATTTCTTGAAGCAACAAACATTTTCAGAATTTACTTGAAAAGACAACGAAAATGAATGGTTACTTTGAAGTTTCCAAGCAGTGGTTTTAAAGTTAGAACATTCTTAATATTTCTGAAACCGTTTTTAGCAGAATAAGGGTTAACAACTGTGATCATTTGTTCTTACAGTGGATTTTTGATTCCTGGAAAGTAATTAAAACAAACTCCAAGAGAGTCTGACGGCTGGAAAGACTATCGTGGGCTCATAAACAACTACTCCACATTATTGGATCAAGTAACAACACCTATCAGCTGTGGAATTTATTAAGAAACAGATACCTTGTCCCTTAAACACAAGATCTAGAGTGAAAAGATTTGAGAGTTAGACAGGTTAACTCTTAGTGTGTGTGCGATGTCAACAACATCAACAGCATCTTGATAAATTCAAGGTAGGTCCAAGTTTATCGTTGGTCTAACAGCTTTGAGTTACTCTGAGGGAATTGAGTAGAGTTATTTGTAGTAAGAGTGTAGCAAAGTGCTTATCTTGACCAATTGTGCAGCTTTCGTTAACCATAAAAGAACACTCGGTGGTCGTATTGTTTTCTGTTTTTGTAAAGCAACCTCGTCGCGACTGCAAGAAAGGATAAAGAGCATGCAAGCTATTCTCTTCCATGTAGAAGACATTGTAAATATACAGTGTAAGAACGTAGAACAGTAGAATCTTCTTTTAATTAGATTTTTTAAAAAGGGATCATATGTATTTAATGAAATGAAATCTACGAAGTCCCTAAAGCTTTAATATCTGGTAAGAAATTGTTTTTTTGCATGTGTTGATGATTTTTGTATTTAACGATTCTAGCTCAAATCAGTCTTGTTCAAGTTATTTCGTTTATGATGTAATTGCACCCTTTCACGAGTAATTGACACTGATAAATAAGAGCATATTTTGATGTAAGAAAGTCCGCATTTCGACAAGTTTTAATTGAATAATAAAACGACATATGCTTAAGAATAACGTGCATCTGCTTTATTTTTTATTATGGAACATACCATCAAAACTTTGTAGAGAGTTCGAGTATTTGCTAAATTAAGCGAGATAGCACTTGGAAATTTTGAGTTATAATTCAGTTTCTTTCGCATGGCGACAAATTTATACTTTTAGGGTTATTTAACTTACAAACTTGAAAAACAGTTAATCAGCTTGCTGGTTTGCTGGTAATTCCACTGTGCAAAAAGGAACAATCATGTAAAAATTGATCTCAAAGTAACTGTCCAATCTGCTTACCCTAAGCATAGTATTTGGTTATTAACGACTTCCAGGTGTAAAAGGAAAGAGCACATTAAAAACTGATTTATAAAACCTTGAGCCTTAGTCCGGGAATTATCAGGGCTCGCTTAATTAAGGGCATACTGCGACGATGAACAATTAATAAATTAGTCACTTTCTGTTTAAGTTATCTAATCTTACTCAGTAAGGCGCTTAAGAAAGGATATAATCACACGATGCAATTGAAACTCTTTCAGCCACCGCAAAGAAAACATTAGTCAATCCAATAAACCTTTCATCACTTTCTCCAAACGATCTATGACCTGACTCCCTGATTGTGTCTCGAAGAGTAGCAGCCAAATTCCATTGATTCTAGAGTGTCTGTCGAAAGTATTACACCATCATGCAACACCTGATATCTTTGCTCTTGAAAGAACCAATTCAAATGTATTGAACAGTCTTTTATCAAGATCATTGAGTGTATCAACAGGAATCACAGCAAACAATTACACGCGTGTGAACAGGAGGTGTTTTCTAGGCGAATTTGTGTTTGCTCTTTGTAAGTCGACACTAAACAGAAGGTTAACTTTCTCTTCTTTCGAAAGAGTAACTTGTCGTCGACTGTTTTAGTGAATGGTTTCTCTAAAACTTGACTTCACAATCACATTAAGAAGTAGAAAGAAATTGATGTTTTATTTATGTACTCGGAGATAAAGCTCAGTTGATCATGAATAATTTCAAAAGTCCCAAACGTCTTGAAATGAGGACAAAACTGGAACAGTCCTCTTTTTAAAATTAAGGAAACAAATATATAATTGGTTTTCAATTTTAAAAGGTTAGTTCATCTTTATAATAGCTAAAAGTAAGTGTGTTGCATGTTGGTTGTCTTTCTTTAACAGGCTTGGGGAGCTTGTATCCCATACTATCTCGAAACTATTTTTCTTGTATGACTCTGTATTGTAAACAAACGGCGGGGAATACTTTGCAAATGTCGAAATATTGCACAAACGCAAGGAATTTTTGAGCTCATGAAGAAAAAAAGAGATTTGTTGAAAATGAACACATTTCGTGAATTTTGCTTTCAGTTCACTAAAGCCAGTATAAAAAGGTGCACCAGAATTTATCACAACTAGAAATTTAACCCGAGCAGTAGATAAAGATGATCTCCCATGATTGCCAAGAGGGCCACAAATGTAAATATTGAGTGTAGATTTCATTAATTAAACAACCATTGAAGCCGAACATCAAGATTATTTGATAGAAGTTAAGCGATGTGAGCTTTTAAAGTGATAAAAATCACTCCAAAATATATTTTCGATCGTTGAAAAATTATGACCTTTTGGCTGGAATTTCCTGTTCCATTCAAGGTGTACTTATTGATATTGATAATATTATGATATGATAATATTGTATATACAGCTGCTTGGTTTTCGTGCTGGTTTAGAACTTCCGCTCCCCATTAAAATAAATTGAAAGAGAAATCAGACTTATTAGTGTCAAGAACTTTTACTTCAAAAGTCTTAGTTCTTGAAGCTATGAGACTGACCCAGATTGTGATACTCGAGGAAAGAAGAAACATGTTTTGTCCGTCGGAAACTTCAAGAAGATTCTGTTTAGCCGCTGCAACACATTTTTGTCAAGTCAACAGCACTACAACTGATAAATTCAACGTGACGTCATTCTATTGTGAGTTTAAGTATATCGAAAATAGCTCTTAAAAATGAAAACAATGACCAGTCATTACCACAGAAAGAAATGCTTCAGGGCCAGAATTTTTTTCAAATATGTCGCGACGACAGTATACAAACCACTAAGAAGTCGAATATCTTATTTCCTGTTAGCGACATTGTCTACGAAACCACCGACTTAGGAACAGTTTATTTAAGACCACAACAAAACAACAGAAACGGTTGTTGGACAGATATATAAGGTATCGGGGACAAAACCTATTTTCGTGGCCGCTCTTACACTTTTACACGTGCATCTTGAGATACTGAAGATTAACTTATCCATCAACTCAAAGCTGTGCTGCTAGTTTGTGTAACTCAGGTACGTGTCATGCGTTTGAGGTACAAGTGAAATCCATAAATCGGAAAATAGACATAAGTATAACTACAAACTCAAAAAGAATTCCAAGGCCTTAAAAATTGGTGTTGTTTAGTTAGAACAGATTTTCAAGTTTCAAAGTCTACATATCGATTCTAACTTACTTCTGTTGCAATATGAATGCAATTTTCACTGAAAAATTAGCAAAGAGAAATACTGTTGAGATATCAAAAGTAAATCATGGACCAAGTATTCGCTTTTAAACTGCCACAGTTGCTGCTTGCCTTTATCACTTTCTGAAGATATTGTTTTGATATATTTGTCATCACCCTTTACTTCGGGTTAGAGCATTGGCCATCAACAGCTCCCATCTAACAAATTTTGGGCCGTCTTTTCCAGTCTGCTTAAGTTGTAACCCTTTGCTGCCATCTCAGCTTGTATTCCCCTTCTCCAAGTATGTTTCGGCTTCTGATGGATTCCACCGCAGTGCCTGTTTTGTGATGTCATTCATAGGCCTTTTTAGGATGTGCCCAATTCATGACCACTTCCTTCCACTGATGTTTCTTTCCATGGTTCTTGGCCCGTTCTCGAGCTCTTCGTCTTAATAATAACATCAACTAAATCTTGAATTAATTATAAAGATTCTTTTTAAATTTCAGTTTTGTCTCTACACAATAAAGACAGTATAAGTATGCCGACACGGTTAACATATGCAAGTACCCAAGCCCATCTCACTCACGGGTAGTGAAGTGAGCCTGGGTACGAAGTTAGAAATTACGGACAGCTAGGCACTCATTTACACACGTACAGATTAGTACATTCGTGCAAGTAAGCACGGAGTGATCGGTTGAGCAAGATCCGTGCATGCTTATGCACACATCAACATACGAATACAAACTGAAATAAACATGCTACTAACTGTTTTTGCGTTTACGTATACATACATACATACATACTGTTGCACATCTTAAAACAAATTCCGTAAAACACGCGCTCTGATTGGCCGAGAACCGTTTTCTAATCTGGATAGAAATCATGAAACCTTTTATTTTATAACAGCGTTAGAAGATATTTTCCGTGTTTCCATTCACTGTTTGGATTATTGGCAGAAAACTCGAAAATATTTTGAATCGCTCGCTTTCAGCTGCTGCATGATCCAAACCTTTCCTTGTTTTCACCCAACAATCCCGCGTGTTTCCAACAGAGTATGGAAACACGGAAAATACTTTCTAAAACTTTAATTAAAAGTTGAAAGCAGCACTTGAGCTAATGAACGAAAGACGGCAAAGCCTGTTACGACTGTGGGTTTAATTTCGAAACAACGAATATTCGGTTTTACCTCAAATAATCTTGTTTGAGAAGCGGTTTAATAAAAAGCTTATAAGCTTTTCAGAAATGTAAAGATGTTTTGAACAAAATATATAGAAGCAACCCTTTTAGCTACAGAGCTAGGGAAGTTTAAAAAAAAAGACCGGATTCAAAATCAGGAAGTGCAAGGCCAATAACATACAAAATCAGCCTATAATCAAATCAATGCTTTATATATACTAGGAACTGAAAATAGAAAACTTAATCCTTTTTCTTTAAATCTAACCGACAACTGTAATTTTAATACAGTGCAACTCGAAAAAACTTTGCCAAATGAAACACTTTGTAAACAACTCGTAAAAATTTTGCCTCATAAAACACTGTCTAGTACATTTCTTGAAAAAGCACTCAACCAGTCATGGGAAGAAATTACCTAGACTTAACTCTAATAATAACTTTTTTTGGAATGTATGATGTTGGCCATACCCGGCGGCATGTTGGTTTAAAAATATTTCATACTGAATATAGGATTCGTAACAAGAGAGCTACCCTTTCAAGGTAACCATGATATATAATGTTTTGTTTTAGAAAGCTCGACGGTTTCAATAGTATTGTTCTTAATTATAACAGTGGACTTTGCTCCCAACTTTACTTATAGCATTCCGTACATATTACAGTTTTTGCTATAACAACAACTGTTTTGAGTCAACTTCCTTTTTTGTATGTCCATAGACTTTTTATTCTTGTTTTGTGTAACATGGAACCCGGCGAAGGTGATAGTTGGAATAACTGAAGTGTGTAGTTCTAGAATTTCCTCTAGAAATACAGATACCGTTGAACTAAATGAATCTCCTTATAATGCTTCCAATAATGTAAATGCCATTCATTGCTTAGTAATATACTTCACTTACATTTTCCTATCGTGCAAACGAACTCGACTCTAACGTCGGCTTTGGTCAATGTTCCCAATGGATTATCTCCTTGTTCACTTCCTGATAACTGTACTAAAATAAGTGATTCGAAATATTTTTATGTGCTAATTGCACGCAAATTACGGAGCTCGTTCTTTGAAATTTCAGGTCCTATACCAACTTTCGCCTTCCCATG
>JANVCF010188834.1:0-10066 GCA_025388745.1 Hydrozoanthus gracilis
TTTCGAATATTACTACTATTAAAGGGTTCTACTTTTCATCTGGAACTTAAAAAAATAAGCTTGATAGGGACTTTAATCATAGTTTCATACAAGAGACACATATCCAATTATCTGTTACCAGAGATATACCAACTGAATCCAAGGTAAGACTTTTGTGAGCATTCTTCGCAAGCTCATTTTTAAGCAGAATGGGGGAAAGATATGATAGCTAAGCTTTCATAAAAGCTCAAAAATAGATAAAATTGAATTAAATTTTTTTAAACCTTTAATTTTATCAGATCAATATTTAGTTGTCGAAATATGATTTAGCCATTATATCGTTTCACTGTAACTGTGTAAGAGGATCGGAAACTCCTTTCCGTCTTAACACTAGCTTCTTTTAATCGAATATAAATATTCGGTTTTAACAGTCTCGATTTCTAATAAAATTGATAAAAAGTCTTCTTGCCTTGCAAATCATTAAAAATGGGGGGCTGGTAACAGATTCAGTACAAAAAACAGACGCTGATCGTATTTCGTTTCAGTCTCTTCTAGAAAACTCTCTAACGAGATTAACGATGGTGTACGTTTCTGATCACGCAACCCTGAAACGTGCGTTGCTGTCTTACAAAAGCTAAAAAACCGGTTCGGCTTGTTTTTAGAAATCGTCGAGGTTTCAATTCCAAACAGGAGTTTTTACTTTTTAGTTACACAAATTCGGTTACGGTGTTGACATAAATGTAGGAAATTGAAAAAGAAATTCAAAAGGGTATTGAAATTGAAGTATTGAACCAAGAAGATCCAGTGTCCCGTTTTTTCCAACTACCCTTTATTTGTTCTATGTGGGTTTGTAAGAGACGAAATCTTATAATCAAGTAGCTCTTCAGCTACAGGCAAAATATATGTTTTCTTTGGGGGCTGAATAATTTTATATATTAAAGATCAAAGATCAGGTCACCACTCAAAGGAAACCCTCGCCATCGAATACTGCACCAACAAAACTCGCGTGCAGCATTGACTGATTAGGCAAAGAAAGGCGATTCATTCGTGTTTCACATTTCGTAATTTTAGAGACTTACATTTAAAATGATACGAAGCCCAAATCTAACGATTTGGGGTCGAAACGTTGACTTTGGACATGCGTTGACAAACAAACTGCTTTGATGTTAGAAGTCCAATTAGGCCCAGGGAAAGATTACCAAGCAATAATCCTGAGGCTTCCTTGTTCATTCAAACTCGCCATACAGAACGAATATATAAACACTTACCAAATTTGCGATTCACTGCTGCTATTCTGTCAAAAGCAGATTTGTGTTTGGCCATGACTTCACCAAGCAACAAGATGGCGACCAAAGTTGACCACAAACGTGACAAAGAGAAATTCCCAGCCATCGGGAGTCTGTTTCTAGATCGGCGTTCTTCTTCTTCGCGGTTGCACGGGCGTCTTTGGTTTTTCTTCTCTCTTCACACTAAAGTATCTGAAAGAAGTCAAACATGAAGTATCTAATAACAAAGAATGTGAATGAGAGTCTACATGAAGAAACGCAGTAAACGCAACTAGGAAGCCTGCCGGGCTACTTTCTAGAACCGCAAGATGTTTCTAGTGAAACCCTTGAGTGGCATTGTCTTTAAAATTTATTTGCGCTTAGCGTTTACCGAAGTAGTTTAGATTCAGCTTGTATTACCTTGATGCTCTCTAGCGTTGACACTGTCGTTTGGTGAGCGTGATAATCTTTGAACTCCTTTTAAAGCAAAATCTTCATTAAAAATAGTAAAAAAACGAAGACTTTTTTGGTGGTAAGAAGACGAATTTAAATGTTGTTCAAGCACTGGTTTTGTTGCGGGCTACACGGAGTGCCAAAAATTCAAGGCCGGAAAAACGTCGCGAATCAAAGACGGGTTTATATAGGTTTGGATCTGTTGATCCAAGCTGTCTTTTCGGATCATTTGGAAAGTATTTCCGGTGATTTGTTACAACCCTTTTGTAGCTGCTTTAGACCATCTTGTAGTAACGCATACTTGACCCTAAAATGAACAACCAAAGTAACATAATAGTGATGTTAACGCGTATTTTACAGCTTTAAGTTTGATGTTCGTTAAATTTAGCCAACCTAAGTTTTAAGGTAAATATACCAAAGACTTACTCAGACCATCTACCAGAGTAAAGCTACGGGCTTATCTCCCAATGAACTTCTGCAGCTGGGGAAATAAGCGTCTGAGGAGTAATCAGAATGACGTGGAATCAAATCCTCTCTGGGGCTTAGAATTTCTTGCATTTAAAAAGCTTACCAGTATCAAGAAACGTCTTATTGTTTACAGATACTTATCTAATGAAATTCTGTACGTACTCAAACATGACGTCAGAGATCCAAATGGCCCTTGCTTTCAAGAAAGCTATAGGTCAGTGACTAATAACTTGTTTCTCCTCAGATGAGAAATAAAAAACAGGTTATCGTTCAACAAACAAAATTTATTTTGCAAAGTTAGTCTTTTTATTGTCAGCTTAAAAGAATAAACGTCTTTCGAAAACCTGTGCTCAAAGCCGGAAATTTTGATTACCCTTGGCTCCTAAACAACTTAAATAATCCACAAGCCGCGCCAAAAATCCCCATAATTCGAAACTGATTCTTATTTGTTTAGCTTCATTACACTGGGTGGTTGGAGAACCCAACAGCTTTTCATATCACAGTGATATAGGAATTCGAGGGCCTTAACGGTTTAACCTCTTTGCCCGAAGGAACGCGTTGGTCTAACCTTTCGCTGATGAAATTGAAAGAGCAAACACAGGACCTTCTCTTTACTAAAGTAATCTAACCTTTTTTTCTATTAGGTTTTAAAAAATCAAAAATCTTCAAAAAGTCTCGACAAAATTACAAACCTCCGAATTAATTGAACCAATGGACATTTTCAGAATCTACTTGTGAAGACAAAGAAAATGAATGGTTACTTTGTAGGTTTTCAAGCAGTGGTTTGAAAGTTAAAACATTTTTTGTCTTTTTGAAACCGTTCTTGGCTGAGTGAAGGTACAGCACAAGCACTCAAACCCAGGCTTCCTGCACAATAGGCTGACGCCTTAACGCCTTGGCTAACCAGGCGGCGGTTAACTTATGGAAAAGCATCATGTGAAAAGACGATGGTAATGTATAACCATTGTAACCACAACGACCTTGTAAAGTAAAATAAAAGAACCGAGTTCCTAAGACAAGGTCCTCGTTGCTTACAGCTGTTGAGGCACAAGATTCGATTATATTATTATATTCTTTGGTACATTGTGGGTGAAGAGTGGGCGATAATTAATGCACTCTTTCTGTCTTTTAACAGTAACGTACATGCATGACTTAAACGTGCCACCTTACAATCCTTACAAGCCATGCCGGAAAATACCAACACTGTGTGTACAAAGTCCGTGTAGGGTTCAGCTATTTTAGCGAAATGCAATTAGGATCAGTTGATTTTCAACGAATTTGTTCGTTTTTCAGTTTCGTTAACTGAGTCAGTGTTAAGCCAGTCTACATTTGGAACTGATAACTTTTGTACAACTAATTTGGAGCCAGATGAAAGAGCTAGTAAGCGATGAAAGATCTGATGTCACCATGAGTCTGATAACCATTTTGAAAATTAATTTTCAAATCAAAGTTGTAAGATATTAATAGAAACTAGAAGTTATAGTATATAATATACACAACTGCAATAATAACTGAGCCAATGATCAATTTATTAAAAGACAAAAACAAATCAAAACACACACAAAAAAAAAACAGGGAAACTAGAAAAAAAAATGAGAACCAGATGCTAACAGAAAGGTAGGCAACGCATATTTAATAAGCTTTTAAATGAATAAGCTTTTAGCTTAACAGTTTTGTGGTCACACCTTAATTGGTTAATAGTTCGATGGGTGTCCTGGTCTTAGGTTTAATTAGTTTAGGTAAAAAGTTTCCTGAAAGCCGACGTATACGTTTCGTTTATTATTTTGTTTAGCATATTAAAGTACGCGGTCTTCTAATACCCCAAATAGTCTTATTTCTTAATCTCTCATCTTTAGTCCAATCACCAAAATTCCGTTTTTTCCAAGACTTTTTGAACAGTTTAAAAGAAGGACATTCTCCTTTTTTTTTCAACGAAGGCATTTCAAATTTGAACTTCCTTATACGGAGCGCGATTATCACGAAAAGTCATCAAGTGTTTCCGCATTGTCAAAAAGCGTTAACTTAGTTTTAAATTATTCTTTCTTAGTTGTGTGCCGTGAGGTCCCTGGAAATTATGATCCGAGGCGTTGGCTCTTTGCTGATAAACTAACTAATTGCGTAATCAAGGCAACGGTCAATGAAGTATTCCAAGCTGGGTTGCATCTTTTCTAAAGTCCAAATCAAATGTAGGCGTGATTACTTTCGCCCTTAATGACATTTTGTATATCCGAACGAGAGTCTAAATCATAATGCAGCCTATTTGTCGTCACATTATTACGGAGCAGTGATAAGCAAACTGTTAAATTCAAAAGCACCACAACTTTAACACACAAACGCGATCTCGAACTCAAAGCTCGAAAATCCTACAAAAAGGCTGAGCAATTCGTGACTTGGATACTGATCTGTATGGACTAACATTTTGGAGGTTAGATACCGCGGGGTATTCTGGATCCAACTAGCCTCTAGTTCATTGTTTTCCAAATCCTTACCATGTATAAGTTGTGGTAAAAGAACTATCGACCACCCAGGCCTTTACACTCCTTCCTGTCCAGGCATATCAACTCACACGCGTTTTATGAACGTTATAGTCGCCGTGCAATGCTTCCACTGTGACATTACGTCACACAGATCTCGATGAATGTTTTCTGGACTGATTTAACAAAAGTCGCACAAAAACATACAAAATGTTTAAGTTTCTACGTCATCAAAAGTAATTGTAAATCAGCAAAAGCTGCATGGACTTTTTTCAACAATTTACTCATTGTCGCAAGTTTGTTATTTACGTACCTGACAGTGGTTGAAGGGGTTTTCTCAAACTGAAAGACCCTTTAAAGTCACGGTTTTTATAGAAATTCTAACTAGACCAATAAGAAACATTTTGCCGCTTCTAGATGCTTTAGATTTAGTATATCTGTCGAATTTTGGGTTGATATGTGATAAGATGGTAAGGATATAGCCATGCGAAATCGTCAATTTTTACAAAGAAATGTTTGTCGGGGCCAAGTTCATGCCCCCAATATACAAATGTCTGTAAAATTTCGCAATTTCAAGGAGCTGTATAATCTCGAGTTTTTAGTTCGTCACAACAAAAAATGGCAGATGTTGTAACTTCTGGAGCTCTTCTCTTTGATATCGAATGGTTTCTACTACTTAATGTATTTAACAATGGTTACGCATACGTGACATTAACCTTGAAAGGGTCTATTTAGATCATTTCAAATGTACATCACTACACGCTTTCAATGAAGTTTTCTTCTCTAGCTTGCTTGAAGTAAGAGCTTAAAATGTGACTTTTTTACTTTAATCAACCAATTCCTCGGTACCCTTTTGCAAGAACAGATATCGATTGTCCCATAAGCCGACTAACTGAAAACCGTGTTCAAAAGATTTAATTGATAGTTTAAGGTAAAGAAGACGGAAGGGATTTCATCTCAAGCCGATCAAATGAAACTTGGCAACAAAGGTATACATTGAAGTATCTAAATCGACTAAATATTCAATTTCGCTTTCGGCCCATGGTCAGTTTTGTCATTGACATTGGGGTCACATATAGGTGATGTGTAATCGAGTTTTCAATGCTGGGCAATCTTGCTTTTAGATCGATGGCACGTTCTTAGTTGTTGGAGTAATCAAAAACAGATTTCATCGTTGAGGTGAGTTTTTGTAGTATTTAGCAAATCACTGGATGGCAATTCTCGCGTGCTCTTATTGGAAACTGGTAAAGTCTTTAACATTCTTTATCGGTAGGCGGAATGAAAAACGGCTTGTAGATTCAAACTGGGAAAAACATCCAATCAAACTTCCGATCAATGCCATCTGGGACATATACCAAGAGCATTACGATCAGTTACGACTATACCATGGCCAAGTTGAGAACGCAGAAAACTAGCTCCTCGTACATCAAATTCAATAACTTTATTCACTAAATATACAAAAAAAATTGATATAACTTGATACAATCAATTTCTCCTAACAATGCGTGCATATAACATCGTAAATAATTTAATTATTTTTAAACACATCTCGGTTATAATCAGTTATAACCCACCCTATAATCTTTCGCAAACGCATCGGAAGATACGAATCACGTGGTAAATAGCTAGTCGGTTATCAGACAGTATTTGTCATTTAATTTGATATCCGTTGTCAGATTTAACTTAATAAAAAAAAAACATTTCAATTCTAGTTCTCTATTTCATGGACCAATCAAAAGGGTCGTTTTGGCAAGATTTCCTTTTGAGTAATAGAAGTATATCAAAGAAACTATATCTGGTGGGTTATGACTAATGAAATGAGTGAATCCCCTTCTGGCATGAAGGGCAGTCGGAAGATCAATGGCCCTGCTTAGCACATTGTCCTCAAAATATCAATTAATGGCGATAGAAGGGGGATTACATCTTACTTAATATATGTGCTTGACGATTATACGGTTTATGTAGAATATAAGATTGAATACCGTGTACTAAACTTTTTTTAGAAATCATTCTCGTTCATCTACTTGGAGACAAGATCAGTGAAACGAAATTCAGATACAAGATAAAAAAAGTATATGTATTAAACTAAAAACCGTAACATGAGAAAGTGAAACACTCCTACTTATTGCATTATCCAAAACCAGCAAGTCTTTGTCTAGAGAGGAGAGGACGGGTTCCTGTAATTGGTACATAACGTTTTACAGAACTTGCTATGACAAAAAGGGTTTCAGGCCAAGAAACCTTACAACGTTCAGAGGAGGAGGGGAGGGGGGGGGGTGGGAATTGTCAACGGAGCCCTTATCTCTAAAGAGTTCGAAGTGTAGCTTGCAATTAACGAGTAAAGCTATAACTGACAAATCTTTTACCAACTCACATCTTATTACAAAGCTTTCAACTAAACCATCATACACACCGCACGCTTAACATAATGAGAGGCACGGCCGTGTTTCTAGTAAAAGATCAGGTTGGCACGGTTGGTTTCGAGTTTAAACGCCAAACACCTTTAAATGATGTTTGAAAGTTGAAATTTTAAAAGATTTCTTCAGCTTGAAGTATTTCTCTAAAGCAAGCCTTTAAAGTTCACAGTTTAAACAAACGATCTTGGTCAAACTTTTCGTCAACAGCATGGAAAGCTAACTTGGTCCAGTGATATTAACCTAGGCTCAGTTGTTCAAAGGCCCGTTAGCACTAACCTAGGGTTAATTTTTAACTTAAGTTGTTGTTTCCAACCTCACAGAGGCTGGGCTGTAATTCTGAAACTGACAAGTTTTTTTTTCCGTGAAAAATCGAAACAGTATTTTCATAAAAACCGTAACCTACAATTATAGAAGAAAATTTCTAAGATTTCGCTCAACCCAGAGTTAAAGTCAACCAGCCTTTAAACAACCTAGCTCTGAAGTTTCGGTGCGGCAACCCTATATACTGCACACAGAGAGCACTAGTTAAATAATTCAGTGAAACAGCAGTGGCAGGCTAAAACAAAGCAAAGTGAAAGACCAGTGTTAAACTGTTGTAGCCCGCGAACCTGTTTATAGCAAACCAATAAATAAAGAGCAATAAAGAGCTGCACCATGGCGGTTTGGGACCAAATCAACACTGATAATTACTGAGTTCTCCTGAACTGGCTGTACAACAAATATTGTTCTTATTTTGACGAAGGATTAAGGAGAAAAAAGGAGTTGAGGATGTCTTAGCTAATGTAGCAAATTACTTCCAGATCAATTTACCTTGAAATCATTATGGTTAATTCAGTATCTTTTGTTAACAATGCAAGTTGTGTAACAACGAATAACGTGTTAATAATAAAATGTTAGCTTTCTTTACTTTAAGAGTTATTTACAAAGAAAGAGAAAAATCTGCCGAATCAGATTTTAATCAACTGCTTCTACTGTTTTTTATACTCACAAAACTCAACGATTTCCTTTAGAGATGAATTGATATAGGATCGCTTGAAATTCATTGTTACACATTTCTACTGATGTTTTAGTATGGCTGCTACAGAAAGTTTTCTATCACATATCAATAAGAGTGCCACGATGCAAACAGTCTCCTTGTCTCTAACCAACCGTTTGCTCGTTTTCTTCAGCCTATAACAGAACAAGATTGGGAGTTAATGAGTGAAAAACAGCGAAAACCTAATATAGGAGGGTACATTTGTAGGTCAGACTAGGCAAGACCTTAAAAAAAAAAAAAACAGCCAAAATATACGACAAACCTGAGCGTTTCTTGCAAATGTATCTGAATCTGTGGTTGCAAGGATAGTCGTTCCATTGTCCATTTGGTTTTAAGACTCCACAGTGTTCGTTTCTGTAGTAGCCTCCGTTGTTTGGATCGCCAGGGGCCCAATTTTTGTACGCCACCGAGGTTCTGAAGCAACAAATTAAGTTGGTTAATGAGTTGGTTAATGCGTGCTAAACTGCAACGGTTAAATTTCTTTTCTTTTGGGCACCCAAAACATTGTCAACTCAGTACAAGAATACAGAAACAGGGGTGAGCTATTCGGCTTAAGACTGTCGGATTTAGTTTTTATCTTAAGATATATAGCAACTGTTGTGCTAAGCTTTCATATTGTATGTATTATATAAAAGTTAAAGATTGAGGAGTAAGTTATTTACCGTAGCCAACAGAGAAGACGCCTAACACCAGAATCTGTATATATAAATTATGCTTAACACCAGAATCTGTATATACTTCATGTCATAAGCACTTTAAACAGAAAACACTCCTATTTTTGAGGACGTATTACCTGTCACTCCAAGTCCAGGAGCCCTCGCGGCCTCTGTCATTAAAGCCCATCCACATGAAAGACTCAGCCAATACGTATTTCTGCACAAATCTTTGCTCTTTTGAGCTACCAATACTCAACAGATCGGATCTCTTGGATAGACATTCTCTTCGAGCCTGGAACCACGTGTGTACATTGTTTCGTAGCAAGTAACAGTAAACTTGATGGTCATCAGACTCGAAAGATTTCCAACCCTTGGGACATAGGGCTACAACAGAGCAACTTGTGTTATGTTGAGTACTTTCAGGGAAAATAATAGCTAATGGAGTGAAATTATTGATCATAAAGAAAAGGAAGTATAGCATTTTTATGAGATGAGATCGATGAACAATTTATATACGGCCTGTATTTTTGGTGATCAATGAGCAATGGAATCAGCCTTTATTTAAAGGAAGTCGAATGCATTAGCTCTTAGACAATTATATTGACTTCATGTTTCAGCTTCTAAAGACCATGAACTATCTAATGCATGTATAGATTCTATTTGTTCTTCTTTAACCAACGTTTGTGCGGATAGGAAAAATCACTACACTGTTATTATAACTACCACTATTTTCGTTTCAAATGTTATTATTACTATCATAACTTTATACTGCTATTGTTACAACTGTTAACAGGGTTACTCAATTTTCTATTTACTTTAGAATAAAGACGTTGTTCCCTTTCGTTTTTATAGGCTACGTGTACAATTAATATTCTTAGCTTTTCGTAGTATTAATTTTTTTTTATCCTGCACTGTCAGTGACATTATCAAACGACCCTGCAAGCTTCCGCCTGCCCTGCTTTGCAAACCTATATTAAACTCGATATCTATGTATGTATCAGTTTGGTGACTTACATGCAGCAGTTGTCGGTTGTCTGGTAGGTGGAGTGGTTATTAAGTTCCCTACTGCTTCCCATTGTAACTTAAAGCCCCGGCCACTGCCTCTCGCGTTCGTGCGAAACAAAATGCGAACCCGGTTACCAGCGGTAATGAATGGACCTAAAATAATATTTAGTAAAAACCAATATGAGTAAAATGTTTATATATTGTGCATTAGTACAACCCAAACTCGAATACGGCAACAACTTGTGGTCCCCATACACTACAAAACACCGTGCGCTCCTTGAAAACACCCAACGTAGAGCAACAAAGTTCATGC